>MKEJ01105899.1:0-10270 GCA_001753735.1 Embelia ribes
TGAAATACTATCTATGTCTACAAAATACAGCCTGAAATATAAGACCTGCCGAAGTACTGACAAAATGTTGACGAGGTCTATCGTGTGAATGCTGATAGCTACTAATCTGCTCAGGAAATATCCAAAGCAGGCGGTAAGATTACAATATCATGGAATAATAATAAATAAATACAGTACAGGATAAATAACGCCTTTTTAAATCAATGCCAACGCCTTTCATTTAAAACTTCACTTTTATAAAACAAGTTTATGCCACACCAAGAATGCAATGCTTATACATTAAACATATCATGATAAACCACACATTGAACATAATCATAAGCTACACATTTAATCATGATAATAAACTATGCATTTGTTAAAATCATGCTATTATACACCATACAACCACAACAAACAACCAAGCCTACGTGATGTTATCAATCACGTTAACATACACGGTAGTTTTAATTTTACATTAGAGTTTTTCGACTACCCTACCTAGGAAACGCTAGGACGAACTCCCGAAAGCTACGCTAAGAAAAACCCCAAATTGCCTCCGCTAACCCCCTCAAGTTGATCTATCCCCACACTTCGAATGTCAATGCACCTATAGAAGAAAATGGTATACACAAGATAAGGAACAAGAAAATCAACTTTGTTTCGAAGTACAATAAGTGCACAGAAACCGAGCCAAGCGAATGAACGAGATAAGAAACAAAATTTGCCTCTTCTCGAAGCCTACAGAATAGAGATCAAGAATATCCACTTTTTAAGGGCGGATAATCTCCCGAGCTAGATGATTTTTGAGGAAGAAGATTGGTAGAATTTGAAATCACCTCACCCTCTCTCTCTCCCATAAATTTCGGATAAAAGGGAAAGTGAAATGGGAAGACAAGATGTGACATGTATACAAAAAGTACTTTTTGCCATGCTAAAGTGTCCGACGACCTAGAGTAGGTTGTCTAACCCCTGTCCGCTGACAGACCTATCGATGAACACCCTCTAAACACAAGGAAAACACTTAGAAAAAATTTCAACTTTTGGGCCAAAAATGGATCCCTGTAATACGTTGTCCAACGCCTTGTCCGACACCCTCCAGACAAATCAGAATCTAGCATGTTTAACTTGTATCACAATTCACTTTTATGCATTTAAAATGCATAAAATGTGCCACTCCTAAGCAAGACTAATCCACGACAACTAGACCCAACGCATATAATGCAATAAGAATATTAAATGCAATATTAATATTATTATTAACAACAAAAAATTCATTTGAATTTTTGAGACGTTACATTATAGGTCTTTTTCTGTACTTTCTAAAGTTTTTGGACCTAGGTTTAATTATTTTTACTTAGTTTATTTTTTAGAGGCTTGGTTAGGTAAATAATTTTTACTTAGTTTATCACCGGAGGGAGTTTGAGATTTTATAGGACTCAGAGCATGTTATTGAGGCTATTTATAATTTTTCGAGAACATGGTTCTTGGAGATGGACATCGACATTTCTCGACTGTTTGGTTATTCTGTAGCATGCTTCATCATGGGCGGTGAAGAAAATTGACAGAGCAAATAACTCTTCGGCTCATATAATAGCCAGTGTGCCACTTCCTTCCATTAGGTTATAGGCACATTTTATCATCCATTTCTCAAACGCCCACCATTGCACTTCTGGTAAGGGCTTTCTATGGCCAATTACCCATACAAGCCTATAGCTTGGTTTCTTTTCGCTTGATATGCTCTTATTTTGCTCGACTCTGGTTTGTTTGGTGAGCCTTGTTTTTTGACCTCTTTAATAAAGGTTTTGTTTAAAAAAAAAAAGTTCAAAGTCCAGAATTGGATCATTTACCTCTCCATCGCAATTATCTATGCTAGGATTACTCCAATTACCCAATCATATTGCTTCTATTCTCTCGCACCAAAGTTAGACATGGTCATTGAGCAAATATCCATCTTTCACATATAGCTTTAGATTACATACCAGGGTACAAAAATGTGAAGTTTTTCACAATTGTAACATTGAATAGTATAATAAATCATTCAATTTATCAATCTAAATGGTTTATTCTTTCTTCTTTACTCTCGCATTCTATCACCTCCTCAACAATTTGACCGCGGACATATTCAAAACCAATCAAGTAAATTTTGCATTCACATGGAAAATATCATACTAATCAAGTGCAGCTTTATTTTTTCGACCTGTAATTGGCTTTGGCAAACCATCAAAAATGGGTCTAGTAATTGCTGCGGCAGAAAGGGCTTGTCGGTCTGGCTTTAGACTCCACTTTGCAGTGAGCCAAATCGACGAAGTAGATGATGCACAAATTTCCTGATCCTGCAGACTTGATGTACTTGACGATTTCCTCACTTCATTTAAGCTGTCTAGAATAACAGAATCCCCCATACCTATCGGAATAGGTTTTAGTTTTTCTAACTCGGAATCGAATCCCAAAGTGGTTCGACTTGCTGACTTTGGTCTTAGAGCTAATCCCTTCCCTGTTATAGCAGAAAAACCAGTGCCATTAGAATTATTATCCTCCATAAGCAACTCTGGGGTTGGGGAACTGAGATCAAGTTCAGATTTTTGACGCCTTCTGATAAACTTCTCGTTCCATTTTTCACTGCCGCCTTCCCCAAAAGCTGAACTGGCCACATTATTGGATCCACTCTCTGAAGAAAGACTATTAGCTACACTTCTTGATTTCCTATGAAGACTCAAGGGGGGATTAGAGAGAGGTGAGAATGCAAATGGACCATCTTCTAAACAATGAGAACCCCCTTTCCGATAGACAGCCATTTCAAAACCTTCGGAAGCAGTTCTCGATTCAGCTGGTTTTATACCATAGTAGCCTTGTAAGGAGCTCATAGCTGGGGAAACCCTTTGAGGAGAAGATTTAGGTTTCAGTGCTTGAAAAGAGTCAAATAGGTCAGAGTGCCTACGACGGGGCGGGGTCTGTTCCGAGCTGCCCAACCTACAAAAAGATTGTCGGAGATCAAATACCATTTTGTAACATGTATAACACTATATATACAGACACATTCCAACAGCATATCTACAATACTCGTAGCATCACCTGAAAAGGCAACAATCCCGAGAAGAATATATAGACATCACAACCTAATATCCACATAATCGGTCACAAATCACAATGCTGAATGAAAATGCTTGAAGCTTCTATGTTTCATGTCTTGTTGATGATTTAGCTAGAAGAGTTATTATACATAACAAGGACCCATTTAAGTGTCACGATATGCCAGAAGCATGACAAATTGTTGAATACCATAGCGAAACAGATGCAGATGCAGCATATGTGGACATTTTAGGTGTAGAAAATAAGATTCATATTTTACCAACTAGAAACATATAATTATGCTGTCAAAACTGAAACCAAAAACAAGGACATACTGAAGTAAATCTACATTACAAAATATCTTACTGTTTCTAATCAAGTATATGGAGGAACGAAGGGCTGGAACAAAGTTTATTTTACTGTTATACCATATTCCAGTTGCAAACAATTGCAGTCTATAACATTTTAGAATTGCGTTTTAAATAACCTTAAAGTTATTTATACTATAACATTTGATTTTTGTCACAGATTCCAAAATTTCACGTCAACTGAGATTCAAACATCAAACATATCTCTCACCGCTATCAATTGCATTAAGACACCATAAATGATAAAATAATGAAATAAATTCCCTCCACCGCCGGTGTAAAGTTTTTTTACACCACCACGGCTTGAAAAGTATATCACTTGAAAAGAGAAAGCTTCAGCATTTATAACGTGGTCCAAGTTAAAAAATGGATCTAAGAGCAATCGCAACAAATTAGCTAAATAGCCATTTTTAGCTATTTTAGCCAACCAAACTACAAAAAATCCTAAAAACATGCATACACCAGATTAGCTAAAACCTTTGATATTTTCCAAATTGCTACAGTATTTTGGTAAAAATACTCATTCACTGTAGCACTGCTAATGGCTTTTCCCTCTCCACACCCTCCATTCTCCCTCCACACCCTCCATTCTCCCTCTTTCTCACAAAATAAACTAATCTCTCGCTCCACTTTTCCTCTTTACTTTTTCCTCCTATTTTCCTCAAAATGTTATAAGTTAAAATTTATATCAAAAATATTTTTACATGCTATATACCGAATTCCATAATTATAAAACTGAACCAACTGAAATATATTTTCAAAACCAAACCAGTTAGAACCGAAAAAATTCCATTCAATTCGGTTCCAAACTGAAAACCGAATTACAAACAAAATAAAAAAAAAATACTAGAATCTTTAAACCAATGTATCTATTGTGATTTGTGACCCTAATTAAAAATATATATATATTCTGAATAAAACCAGTTCAACCGAACAGAACCGAACCGGACCGGTAAAGTTAATATGAAAATCAAAACCGAACCGATATAACCGAAAAACCAAAATTTTTAATTTTACAAAATCGAACCGAACCGAAAAAAAATAAATGAATTTGTTTCAGTTCTGTTTTTCAATTTAACTGATATATGTACGCCCCTCGCCACAATGGCGAAAAATTATATAATAAGCATATAGGCCACGGATGAGGAAGTTGATCAATTTTACACATTTTATTGTGCAAGTTGGTTCTTTACAAATTTTCTTTATTTGGGGAAAAAAGATCAGCAACGAGGTGGGGGAAATGGATAATGAAAGACATTGAATATAGACTCTAATTAATGATGGTTATGAAAAAAATTGCAACTTGCTTGCAAATTAGGTAGGTGTAACCGTGGAATAAATATACTAATCTCTAGTGGAAGATTGCTAAATTTCAATATGGATATAATTTGCCTTCGCAAAGCAGCCATAATCAACTACATTTAGATGTTTTTGCTTAGAGCTGGTAATAAAAATAAAAAAACCAAACAATACATCATAAAAAACATATACCAAAGTGATTTGAATTATATGAAATGATTGATCAATACAAGCCAAAAGATACGCAATTTACGCACAATAATTAAGTTACAGATCGATGTAACAACATATAACTAAATAGATAAATTAGGCACTAACAGACAGCTTGGGTTGGTTTTGACGATATTTGTTCACGTACTTCTCCAAATTTATATGAGCGTGCACGTACCTAAAAAATGGTATTATGAACTACACATTTAATTCAATTGAAATTGGTACCAAATATTGTTAATATGTTTACACGGTAGAACAAGACACAAGTTTCTTGTCGAGGACGTGATTGAGTTGATTTGGAAATGAAACATTTACCTGAAATATTTCCAAATTGTTATGAAAACCGAGAAAAATTAAAAGAATAAAAAAATTAAAACTCAATAACAAAATAAGGGTAAGAAAAATGAAGAATTTACCACTTCTGCCTTTTTAAATTGCAATATGTGATATTTTGAGGACACTAGTATTGTTGCCAAACCAATTTTTTTTCTGAAAATTTACTTATGGCCAAACCATTAACCATTCAAAACTAATGATTTTGGAAACAATGGGCAGTGCAAGTCAATGTGAACTTATCAAAAAAGAAATGTTTGTGAAGAAAACATGTTATACCAAACAAGTTGGAGAATCCTAAATTCTTAAAATTTTTCCAAGTTTTCAGCGGCCGCCCATCTTATTTTAGCTTTTACTATATGCTGAAATTAAAAAGTTATAATTTTTAAAAACTAGTCACCTTAGATCTAGTGGTCCAAATCCATGTGAGCAAATAATATATTCAATTTCTGTTTTTTGTTTATTCTCAACTTGTCTTAATTGACCTAATCTTTTTTAGGTTTTGATGTGTCCTTTTTAACTAAATGTTCATAATCTATCTTTTGAAAAACTTTTTTTTTTTTTTTCTAATCTCTAATAATACCTTAGGCTAATGTGAGGCCGGTCTCATCTGTAGTGTGATTCCTATAACACCTATTGGTACCGCCCCAAGAAAAATGGAAATTTATCTAATTTAGTTATTAATGTTATTGTTGGTACCCATAAATGAAAAGCCAATCAAGATGTCTTAAATCAGTTCAGTTGCGGTTTATTAAAGCATAATTAAAGTCTAAATTTTTTTATTCTTAACTCCACGTGATTCCAATCTCAACTTGACTATAATCAATGCATATCCCGACTTTTAACAGCTAGAAATAAAGAAAAGAAAAGTTGAACTCCTTATGTTCATAAATTATTGTACAATACATTCGTTAATAAATTTTAAAATATAATAATATAATAAAAAAGTGAAATTCATCCTTATTTTATTTTCAAAAATATAAATTTAATATCTTTATTATATTTAAATATTAAATTATTATAATTTAAATTTTATAAAAATATACTGTATAATAATTTGTGGAGCTTTATCTGGGAAAATAAATAAATTTGTAACTAGATTGCTCACTTTTTTCAGCAATTATCAGCATCTGGATAGTATGACAGAGTAGCCAGATAGGTTATCCTCTTTTTGATTTTAATAATTTTATATCTTTCCTAGGAAGATATTAATTTAATAAATTTATATGTCGTAAAAACTAAGTTAGGTCAAAACTCAATTTCTGCATGTATTACGGCTGGTTGCTTTATTCTATTGAATTAAAATAGGAACAGATAAATGCCGAGATATTCATATATTAGCACCAAAGATTTAGAATATTTTTTTTCCTTTTGGGTGATAGCTGTCAACCACCATCTACTCACATTCACGGTTATAATTTTTATGAAAAAATAATAATACTAACTTCTTCTTAAATTTAAAAATAATTTGGACCCATCTAATTTAAAAAAAATTAATTCTTTTTAACAGGAAATAAATGTGGCTTAAATTGCGCACCAAGCTATTTAATTTTTAAGTAATAAAGCAAAAACTATTAGTTTAGAATTGGAACCAAACAAGCCCTTACTCTACTATTTCCTTATTTGATAGACCAATTTTTCATTTTTGTTTGTTCCAAATTATAATCCAAATCAGGGACATATTTGTTAGCTAAAAGAGACTATAGTCACTTCCATAATTTTTTAGGATTAAATTTTATTATGTAAAAAAATTTTATTTGTAATTTTACTATTAAATTTTCAATGTAAAATTTTTTTTATGTATTTTCAACCACTCTCATAAATTTCACACTTGTATATCTTGAATAGTCCCTTATCCAAATTACTTATATAAAGTTAATTAAATAACTAACATTTCCAATAAAAATATATTAAAGTAATGAGTAATTGAATGCATTGACCAAACGTATAATATTTTTAATTTAGATGAAAAGTCAAAAGCAAAGTAATCCTTTGGAGGCATGTTATAAAAAAGACAAACAACATGGAGAGAGCAATTAGCAAAAATTAAGAGAAAAACAAAAGTGTAATAAATGACAAAAGAAGAAAATACTAAACAGAAAAGGACCATTCACAAATTCAAAATCAGTCCTTATCTTGGAAAAGAAAACCAAACGGATATTATCGAAGAAATTAAGTGCGCAGAAAAAACGTTTCTAAAATATTAGACTGTTATTAAAGCAATTTTTCATTTAAAAATCATACAAATCATAGCATTTTCTTAGTATCACCTCAGAACATTCTAGTATTTCTTACTTAATTTCAAAATTAGACTGTTATTAAAGAATTTTTCATAGAAAAATTCAGTATTTAAAAAATTGTGTATAAAAAATTCCTCAACAATTTTTTAAAAAAATATTAAATAATCATATGTGTATTTACATATATTGTGCACTAGCATTTTATATTTTTAGTTAAAAAATATTTTAATGAAGTTATGAAATCTCCATAATAGATTTTGTCAACCGGAAGCAATTTTCATTGGATTCTTACAGAGAAAAAAACACTATTTTGAAAATTAGATGAGAAAGTAGGAAGAGCTGCAAAATACCAAGCACAACTTCATCACCATTTTTGTATCCTTAAAAACCCAAAAAATAAAAATAAATTTGTTGGTTAAAATTTTTTCACTATTTGTTTGTAATAAGATCCGAAAGGTAAAAAATGGTTGGTGGTCAAATATTACAAAAACGACATAAAAGGCCACCAAATTGTTTCTATTTTTTTTTTCCACCTCAGAACTAATGAAAAATATTTAGATACCAATTCGATCATTTCGGAAAAGTTTTTCAGCATTTTATAATTTGTGATCAATAACCTCTATATATTAAATGGCTTCTACCTACCATGTTATCTGTCTCAATCATCCCATTCATAAAACTATAGAATATAAACTAAATTTCCCATTGAAATATTTATTGATTTAATTATTAGCAAGGGGAAAAAATAGAAAAAAAAACATTTGATGTTTTTTTATTGCTTAAAGCCTTAAACTGACCAGAGAAATGAAAAAAATATAAAAAAGGAAATTAGTACCTTATAAAGAAATAAAAATTATGGATGACTTATGACCAAGAAACTACAAAACAACGTGAAAAGAAAATTAAAAGATATAGGAGAAGTGTATCAAAACTTTGATTTTAATTGGAACAAGAAAACAAAAGTATAAGACTTTTAAGACGAGCTATAAAATGATGCGACTTTAATAGCTTAAATTCGTAAACACATTCGAACTATCCTGATAAGAAAATGAAACCATCACCTTAAAAAGAACAAATTTAAGAGTGACTTACCATTTTTCCATCGCAAAAAGATTATAATATCTAAGAAAAATACTAGATGACAAAAAAATAATAATAATAAAATAAAATCCGGTTACATGGACAAATTTAACATTTTTTCTGAGTTAAAGCTAGAAGTTTCAAAAGCTCGATGTAACATATGATTTGCTTTAAAAATCTTAAAAAATAGATAAAAATATTCTATTTTTCAAATATGTTTTAAAAGTTTACAACGTAAAAACAACTAAAAATATGAATTGTATATGTATTTCTCAAGATTTCTTGGTCCAAACAATCACTTGTAGCAATCGCCTGGAACAATATTTTTTGGAAAAAAAAAAAAGAAAAAGAAAAAGAGTTTTGCGCAATATTTATTGACATGTCATTTTTTCATATAACAAAGAGATTATAGAAAATAAGAGGGAAAAAAAATTAAAAAAAAATTGGAAGAAATGTACCATGAGATTATTATTGGAGAGATCAAGTTTGCAAATTGCCCCAACATTGAAAGTAGAAGGATAGGGCAAAGTATCCAAACACATCCCACTCAAATCCACAACCTCAAATCTCTCATCATCAATATTTCTATTACTATTTTTCCTCTCTGATGATGACCTCCTATGATCCACCCTCATCCCCCCTTGGTAATGGTATTCTTGTTGTTGCCTTATTTGCTCATACATCATCTTAATTGGATTTATTTCATTCACAAATAATTTGAGTTTACTTGGAGGGGGAGAGAGAGAGAGAAAGAAAGAAAGAGGGTATTTGGGACTTGGTCTAAATGTTGTGTGGCTTGAGGCCCGTGTTTTTTGGTGTTAAACCATATTTGTGTGTATGTATATAGCGGTGATTCTATTTATACTAGGAAAATTGTTATAGTCGCTATTTTGTTTCGGGCACTACGTTATTAAAAATTATTTTATTTCAAAAGCACTACAAAAATATTTGAGCACCTAAATGTCAGTTACCAAAAATATCTTCTCTCAAATCAGTCCATCTTCGCTATTTTCATCTTATTCAACAATTATCTTCATTTTTTTCATCCATTATTCGCTCTTCATATTCAACATATTAAATTTAAATCTTTAACATTATTATATTAAATATCTCATCATCTTCTACCTTCTTTCTACCTCTCTCACTATTTTTTTTCTATCTCCGCAAAATACAAAAATCAATTTTCAATCCAATCAATATACTTATTTTAAAAAAAATATAATAATTGTATATTATAACTATTGATGGTTATGTAGTAAACTATTGATAATACACACAAAGAATTGGATATGCCTACAATGAATTCGATGAAATGTTTCATAAAGTTTGTATTGTATTATGGCCTAAATTTCTTTTCAAATTTTAGTTTGATTTAGTGAACTTGTAGACTTTCTAATGATTTGGTAAAAATATAATATTTTGTTAACCTTATAATTCATATTTTTGTATGATTGAGATGAGCCTTGTTATTTAAATATGTATAAGTGTTCTCAAGTTACACTACAAGAAAAATGTGATTTAACGATGGATGCCAACGACGGAAATTAACTCTTCGTGAAATAACGACGTACTTAACGACGGAAAATAAATCGTCGTTGAATAATGCCGGACTTAACGACAAAAATGAATAGTAAAACATTACCGACGGACTAACGACGGAATAGCGACGAATATTTTTAACGATAG
>MKEJ01105901.1:0-14857 GCA_001753735.1 Embelia ribes
GATTTTTTTCAACTTTTTTGGCTCAAGTGTAACTCTTGACATATTTGTCCGGTGGGTTATTCGGTGCCTTAAGCCGTCGGACGGTCGTCGGATAGACAAAAAATCTGTCTATTAATTGTGTCGAGTTGCAATATTTGATCCTTTTCACACAAGATATTAAATTGATTTAAGATGCTAAAATATGGTATACACTCAAAATATATTTTCACATTTTTGTAATCATCAAAATATATTTTAATTTTAATTTTAAAATCTTGGGGAAATACATATATTCTTATTTTCCTTTAAAAATCCATTTACAACCAATTGGTTTAGAACCCAGAGGGAGATCTACCAATTTCCAGGTTTTATATCTCATAATTGAGTCCATCTCTTCTTGGATTGCTTCTTTCCAGAAATCGGCATGAGACTTCATAGCTTTTTCAAAAATTGAAGGATCTGCTTCTATGTTATAAATATTGGGTATACCATTGAAAACCTTTTCCCTTGATCCTTCAATAAGGAATATATAAATATTTGAACCGAATATCTCTCCGTAGAGTTTTCTCTTCCTTCTTTTCTTTTATATCGTTTTCAAGTATATTTTGTGGTATAACTACTTGCGCTTTGGGCCTAGAGATTGAACCAAATCTGGTTTCATCAAATATAACATCTCTTGACTCAATTACAATATTAATTGTTATTGACTCATAAGGTTCTATTACCATGAACCGATATGCCTTACTATGATGTGCATACCCTATGAATATGCACTCAATTCCCTTCCTCCCAGTTTTCTTTTCTTTGGTTCTGGTATCCTTACATTAACTCTATAACCCCAAACTTTGAAATAGTTTAGGTCGGGTTTTCTTTTTTTCCAGAACTCATATGGAGTTTTACTACTTTTCTTATTTGGGACTCTATTTAGGATATAACAAGTTGTTAATAAAGCTTCACACCAAAAACTTTTCTCCCAATCCAGAATTAGATAATATTGCATTTACCATTTCAGTTAAGACTCTATTTTTCCTTTCCGCTACACCATTTTGTTGTGGTGTGTATGATGGAGTTGTTTCATGTACTATGCCGGTGGACTCAAAATAAAGAGGGTTCTTAGGCATTTAATAAATGTTTCACATTGCAATTCTACTTCAGTTTTATAAACTTTGAATTTTTCCATAGTCTCATCCTTCGAGTGGAGTAAATATATGTAACAATATCGAGAATAATCATCTATGAATGTCACAAAATATTTCTTTACTGCCTAAAGAACACCAATTGAAGAATATGAGAATATCTATCTATTTTAGGAAAATGTGTTCTAGTAATTTTTGTCAGCATGTAAGTTCTACATTTATCTTGATTATGATTATTAAAATTAGGCATTAATTTTAGTTTAGCCATGTCATTCATTCTTCTATAATTTACATGCCCCAAATGATTATGCCATAAAAAAAGATTCAGCAATATAAGCAGAAATAGAAGCATTCTTGAGTTTGAATATACCCTCATACAAATAACATTTTCCAATAAACACACTACCCTTAGTCATAATACATTTGCCACTATCAAACATCAACTTAAAACCAAACTTATAAGAAGATGGGCATACACAAGATTTTTCCTTATTTCAGGAACACAATACACATCATTAAAGGTTATAATTTTTTTCAAAGGTTAACTCCAACTCTACAGACCCTTTGCCTTTCCTTTGTGTTGTTGAAGCATTTCCCATATACATGGTATCTCCATTTTCAACTGTTTTAAATTGTTTTAAGTGCTCTTTATCTTTGCAAACATGCCTAGTTGTGCCAAAATCAATCTACCATGAACCATCAGATTCAAACATGTTTACCTCTGAAATCATGGCCACAAATTTCTCCTTTGACTTTTGGTTAGGAAGTTTTTTCTTAGGAAATCCGCATTCTCATTTGTAATGTCCTGGTTTGTGACAGAAGGAACAGTCACCCTTTTTCTTTTTGTTGGGCTGATAATGATTTCGATCTTGACATTTTTCTTTGGGTTGCATTTTTGCAACTTTAGTCTCGTTTATAATTAATCTTCGTTTTCGAAATTTGAACTTCCTCCACCATATGAACCTTACTAACATAAGCGTCTTGCTCTTTCGTTTCACCCTGCAAACAATACTCCTCTTCTACTCAAAGATGGTTAGCCAAGCCCTCAAGAGTAATATCCTCTTTTCGCTGTTTCAAATTTCATTTTAAATCTTCCATAATGGAGGTAGTTTGTCAATAATAGAAAACACAATAATAGATTCATCCATGTGCATCTTATCTTGTTGGAAATTATTAAGAATGCGTGCAATTTCATGCAGTTGCTCCATAGCAGATCTACCATTAATCATTTTATAATTATTATGACGACTAACCAGGAACTTTTTACTCGTTGCGTCTTCAGTCATATAGTGCGCCTCCAAGTTTTCCCACAGTTCCTTTGCAGTTCACTCATTCTGGCATGCATCAAATAGTGCATCAGACATTGCATTCAGAATATGGCCTCTGCATATGTAGTCGTCATTTTCTTATTTCTGCTTGTTTTGAACATCAACAACTGTCACATTTTCTGATTCCATTGGCTTCTCAGTATTCAGAATATACACGACTTTGAGGGTGGCCAACAGAAAGTACATCTTCTTTTGCCAAGTCAAGAAGTCGCTGCCTTCAAAGCGCTCCAATTTGACGAAATTAATGGTCATCTCTCTTAGTGAATTAAGTGTCATTGTTACCGAATTTTAGAATAGGATAAAGTCTTAAGAATGTTAGAATTTGCGAAAATTAATCAATAAATCTCAAGGAAATTTTTTCAAGGCGTGTAGCATTGCCACTTTCCTTAAGACTTTATTCGCCCCACCAGTATGGATTTGGTATACAAATGGGTTATCCGCGAATAGCCTCTAGAATACAATGAAGTCTAGCATTTGGATTCGTTATGCATAGACAAATTCGAACCGCTAAGCAATCACGAGAATAACAAAGATTATCTGAACTTGTAAACAATTTTCTGCTGTAAATAGTGTATATCTGGTTCTGGATTGAATTCGAATTGTGAATTTTCTCTCAGTAAATGTCTTATATAGACATAATCGTGTCTCTTAGAACAGATGCATGGTACCAAAAGATACTTGATTTGAATTGGTGTCTTTTAATCAAAATCACTGATTTTAGTTTCCTCACCTGATTTAGTATTTTATTACAATTTTAAGACCATAAAAAGAAACAAAAACGCTTGGCATGGTATTGTTACAACGCCACAAGAGAGAACAAATTCTATTTATGTCGAATATGATAATCGTTACCAAAAGTACAAACCAATTGCACAACTCTCATCAAGATTGGGGGTACTAAAACACCATTGCTTACCGATCACCCAACATAAGTCAGGAGATTGTGAGTACTTATACAACATTACAAAAATTACATTTTCTTGTTTCCTTTTCACATTCTTCATTCAAAGTTTCTCAGATTTCCGTGACTTATTTTCCTCACCTTGGTCACTGGTCTGATTAGTAAGTCAACAAACGTCATTCACGCCTACTAGGTCTACTACAAGAGTGAAAGCATATAAAAGCGAAGGGGAAATTGAAATATCTTTGAATCCTCATCAATCCTCAATCGATAACTGGAGCCAAAGCAACTGCTCTCGCCACTCCGAGTGGCCACAGGGACATTGTTATGGGTCCACATTAAGGTAACAACCTAACGTTGTCAAAGAAAAACAAGGAGTAGATGTATCATAAGGATTGTCATAAAACTTGATAAATTTCACCAAGAATGGGACTTATAGAAGGCGAAAACATCAAACAAACGAAGTCTCCACAGTACATTCAAGTAATGTAGAAAAAACTCCTATTGATTCAAAACAAGTCAATTTGACAGGGAGAGTAAGAAGCCCAAACAATGAAAAAGAAACCAACAGCAAAAACACAGTACTATTTCTTCTCTTCCTTCTCAGCCTCTGCAGCCTTCTTAAGTCTAGCACCGAGGTGGCGCTTGTTCGTGCGTTCCAAACGCAGCTTGGAATAGGCATTGAACGATTTCATCTCATCAGTAACCTTAACAAGCTCTACAGTTGGCTTCTCACGAATAATAGGCATGTAAGCACCTTGGACTTGGGTGGCAGTTGCCAACTCCTCAGGAGCAGAGTCGCCAGCCTGCACGAAATGAGGGAGTTAAAACATAACAAGGTAAATTTACAAGGCAGACACCAATAGGGGATCTTAGTGAAGTTCATTTAAACTTTTACAATGCGTGAACTATCCACACTTAGTGACACTTACATTGGTAAAGTAATCAGCATCAATTCTAGTCATCTAACCCAAATATTTGTTATCGTACACATGTATATACACATATAATAATACACTTGTAAATGTAACATAAAAAACAGCGGCAGATTGATGAATCATTGTCTATGATGAGAAAATAATATAGAACCCGATCAAGAACATACAGAGAAGGCATAATAGACTGCCATTCTTTGGACCATTTACTTTGACAGCTGTCTTTCATCCAAAGGAAGATCCATCAACATGAAAAACAGTGCAGTTCGATGCAAAAGAAGTTAGCACAGTAAATGGATTTGACAACATAAAATTCCACGAGAGAAAGACAGATACTTTCACGCATTAGTTGACTGCATTTGAAGATATCTCAACATTAAGCAGAATTTTTTTTTGTAATTTGGAGGACTCATGTTGCTTATTTCAACACTGAAATCGGATACTCCATATAGATGCTTTTGGGTGTAGAAACACCAAAAAAAAAAGTAATAATAATAATAATAAACAATAATAATAATAAATAATTATATATACAATATATACCTTGAACTTGCGAGCCCGTCTTGGAAAAACAACCAACTTGGCTTTGAATGTCTTCAGCCTCTGGACATTGCTCTGGAGACCCTCTAATGATCTGTTCTTGCGGCGATGATCCACTGCAATGCCAATGGTTGGTGCAAGTTTCTTGGGAATTCCTGCAGCCTAAAATATTCACAGAAATCAAATTAGCGCAACAGTTAGAAGAGGGAATAATTGGTATACATATGCATAAAACTCCAAAAATAAAATATAAGACAGCTCATTCGATCTTGAAAACTTGTTTTTTAAGCAGTAGAATCTTTACACTATCCACCATTTTAATCAAACACCCTGATGAAAAAAAGAACGTCATAATATCCCAACATTTTAATCAAAATCCGTGATGGAAAATGGAGAAGGAAAGCTAGGGAGAATCAAAGCAAAGCCATTGCAACTAATATAACAAACCTTGAGCTCTTCAAGTGAAAATCCCTTGCCAGCCCTTAGCTTCATGTTGTACTTCAATGTCTGCCCATGGACTATGGGGCGGAGCTTCCCAGCCGTAGGCCTGGGGAAGATCTTTACTGCCTTCTTCTGTCTTGCTGTAAAGAATTAAGACAACAATTACAGGAAAATTATCAGCTAACTAAAAATATACAAGTAATAAGCAGAAAACTTAATAATTTTGATTGTCTAGCCAGTGTCTCCTCGTCACAATTCAAATGGTTCTACACATAGCTAAAGGCCAAAGTCACATAGGTAACACATTAGCTGGGTTACTTACCAAGTCTTCTTCTGGTCTTGCGGGCAGGCTGATTGAACCAAGTCTTCACATAGTTCTGCCAGTGCTTTTTGAAGTGCCCATTTGGAATAACATTATTATGCTTCACCATGATTCACCTCTGAATTAAAAGAACAAAAGATCAGAATTAACTTCAGTAGAAGGGCATAGCAATGGAACGGATTAAGGTAGGCCACCAGATAAAACTAAATGAGCATTGAATGATACAGAATTTGCAAAAATATGTAGAGCTAGTTCAAAAGACACTATTGCAAGTTAAGCAGTAAGTTATTCCAACTAGGAAAAACAAACTTGATATGCCTTGTTCATCAGTTGCAATACATATCAATCAGTCAACGATCACCGTCTCCGTGATGAGTCAATCAAATTCTAAGACAATATACATTCATCTCCAAGATGTTAAATTAACCATATAATAAACTAATACTAATAGAACAAATCACAACAGCCCTATCATACACAAAAAATGGAGCATATGATTGAGTTCAACAACTAACAATAACTAGATGACAATGCACAAATAACTACAACGTTTTCTGAAAACACTTCCATGATTTGCAAGTAGACAAGTCAACAATATAAAAAATAGGCTACAATTTAACATTTCTGAAACACCAAGTCAAGATTATACATGGTGAAAATGCGTTGAAGAAACTAACGGAACAAAAAATAGCTACCTACAAGAAACTTAACTAAATAAAAAAAAAAAATCTAAAACCTTCATAATCCTTCTCCACACACATACCATCATGGTAACAACTACCATGAAGACAAATTTTTGATGATTTGCTAGTAGATTAGTCAGCAATATACAAAAGTAGAGCTAAATTCTATCATTTCCACAACAGTAAATTAAAAATCTAAGACAATGAAAGTCTTCTAAAAAAAATAATAGAACCGAAAAAGCCACCTATTAGGGCATTCCTACCAGCTTATCTATCTCCAGTCCCTACATTTTAATTCCTTTTAGTTCAAACTCTATTAGAAACAGAGACACTTGAGAAAATTAAAATATATAATTATACATTCAAGCTCTAAATTCTCACTTCCACACACTTATACAATCACGGGGTATCAACCAAGATAAAGAAGTACATACACTGGAGAAAATTCAAATATATAATATTATATCAAAAACTTAGCTTCACGAGAACATACATAGATATCATTTTATTCACTATAATTTCCCAGAAAACAATTAAAGAGATAAAATACTTACAGCGCCGCCAATGAACCGCCGCAGAGCCTCTCCCTCCCCTTCTCTCTCTCTATCTCTCTCACTCTCTCTCTGAAATGGAGTAGAAAGAAACGGCACCTGTGAAAGCCCTAGGTTAAGTAGAGCCACCGGTTGGGCCGCCTTATATATATTTAAAACGGGCCTAAAAGAGACATATTCGAATTTTATATTGGGCTTTTATGCTGGATATTTTGACTTGGGGCTAATTGATAACTATAGTTTTTCATCTTCCTTTTCTTTTTCTAACTAATAATTTATAAATTCAATTAAATTGTTATAAAATATTATTGATGTGATATTTTACTGTGGCTGATGCAGGCATAAAACTCAATCATTAAATGCAAATATTATGCATTGCGTAACACACGGCCCACCACATTGACTTTTATCACACAAGTTTACCTATAAAACAAACAAGAAGAAGAAGAAATAAAGGTGCCAACAAAGAGCAAAAAAAGATGCTCCGCAAAGAAACAAAAGCGCAGAAAGAGAGAAAAGAGAGAGAACATAATGGATCCAATTTGGTCTATATTTCCAACTTTATTTTACATGTTGTATCATGCTGTAATCTCTTTATTTATATAAATAAAAGTATACATCGGTATTAGTTATGTGGATTAAGCCCAAATTAAACTTATTTTAACTTAAGGCTGAACCACGTAAATTTTGGTTTCCTATTTCACTTTCCTGCAGATTTTGTATTTGCTTCCCGGCATGATTTATAACATAAATGATGATATTTAATTTTATGGGAAATTTTCAATTTACCCCCATTTTTGGGTTGTAAATTCTATACATGTTTTGTCCATACAAAAAATTAACTCACTTTAAAAAAATACGATAATTTTATATTAAAATATAATAACTTGCTTTGTACAATATAGTAATGATATTAATTTCAACACTTTTAATAAAAATAAAAATTACTTTTTGCAAATTAAATTTTTTTATAAGGAGTTACGTCATATAATATGATAATTTTTTTAAAAAGAATAAAATTCAATATCACAACTACACTGTACAAAGCTAGTTACAACAAAACAAGTTTTATCAATCTACTTCATTGCAAGTTTAGTTTTCATATTGCACATGCTATAATAAATTAATAAAATAATAAGTGGATCATATTATGCTCACAAAACCCCTTTAAACAGATAATAGAAACGATGTAAAGATAATTAATTATCAATTTATTTTCATTTGCTGCTGCTGCTGCCGTTTTTTCTGCCATATGATATCACCTTTATCTTACCTTACCTTAAAGATAATTTCTTCATTTGCTTTGCTGTGAACGCCCCCAACAAAGTTTTGATTGGAGCATCTTTAAGGTAATCTTCTTTTTCTTCCCAATTTCCTAAAATTCAACTGAATTTTAGAGTAATATAATTAATATCTGGGTATGTATACAATTGTCTCTGATCTTGTGCTAAGGTGGTGGTGGTTTTTTTTTTTAATCAAGCTTTTGAGTGAGTTCAGCTACAAACAATTAATTAGAGATGCAATTTATGTTCTCTTTAGAACCATCTTTAGTACTTGGATTTGCTCAAGGAACCTCCTCGCTCCTCTTCCCTATTTGTATGAATTACAGTATTCACACCCACAAAAAGTTCAACGCTTTGAACTTATCAAATAACACCCTAAAATGCAATATTGTCAAAGACTATGATACTGCTTACTCAATTGACAGTTATATAAATAAGGCCCCAGTTGAGTATGCCGTTTGTTTAGAAAACGAGGAACTTTCTTATGATGGGTATAACAATCACATATGCGAGCTCTGCCAACTGGGGAATACCGACGAGGCAATGTCTTTTCTTGCCGATATGGAGGCTGTGGGCCTCCACCCAAATGTAAAATCATACCTGTGTCTCATAACGGCTCTTGGAAACGTGGGCAGGATTCTCGAGGCGGATGCAATTTTCCATGATTTGATCTGTTCAGGCTTTAGGTTGAATATAAAGGTGTGTAATATCTTGCTCAGAAGCTGTTTGAGGAAAGGTCTGCTAGAAGTTGCTGATAACGTCTTAATCATGATTGATGATATGGGTATTGGCAGAAATAGGGAAACATATGAGATTTTGTTAGAGTTCTATGTTCATTCGGGGAGATTGACGGATACATGGTCAATAATAAGTGAGATGAAAAGAAGTGGGATTCATTTAAATTCTTTTGTGTATAGTAAGGTTATTGAGCTTTATCGGGATAATGGCATGTGGAAGAAAGCAATGAGCATTGTAAGAGAAATAAAGGAAAATGGGGTTCCAATCGATAAGAGGATTTACAATAGCATCGTTGACACGTACGCAAAATATGGTGAATTAGACCAAGCCCTAGAAGTGTTTGATAAAATGAATCAAGATGGAGTGAGACCTGATATCTCGACGTGGAATTCATTGATTAAGTGGCATTTCAAGTTTGGGGATGTTGAGAATGCGCTTGATTTGTTTGCAAAAATGCAAGAGCAAGGGGTTTATCCGGATCCAAAGATCTTTGTTACCATCATCGGTCATTTGAGTGAGCAAGGGAATTGGGATACGATACAAAAGAATTTTGAGAAGATGAAACTTAGAGGACATGAGAAGAGTAGTATGATTTATGCGATTTTGGTGGATATTTATGGGCAGTTTGGGAGATTTCAGGGTGCGGGAGATTGCATAGAGGCTTTGAAGTTGGAAGGCGTTGAGCTTTCCGCTAGCATCTTTTGTTTGTTAGCAAATGCATACGCTCAACAGGTATGCTCTTGCTTTATATCTCGGAGACCATTGAATTTTCTTTTTCTTTACTTTTTAGGCTTTTTGTTAGTTCAAAGAAAAAGCCATTTGTCATGGTTCTTGGTGTTTGATGCTTGAACTTAATGTCATATTGAAATTGAAGGTGTTGTAATTTGAAATATGGAGTTCACCTCAAACTAATGGTGTACATATACCTCGATTTTTTTGGAAGTAAAGGTTTGTATTTACCTTTAATCTTGCCTCCGCCTTGAGAATTCCAAGTGTGTTTCTCAAATTACAAGGGTATCTCTATCTTCGTCATAACATAATGTGTGATAATGTCGGTTAACTTACGCAACTTGTTGACAGTCACTTCGTTTGCAAGCCTCCGCCTTTTCATCACTGTTGTTTGTATTTCTTTTTGCAGGGATTATGTGAGCAGACTGTAAAAGTTCTTCAGCTCATGGAACTAGAAGGAATCGAACCAAACCTCATAATGCTTAATGTATTGATCAATGCTTTTGGTATTTCTGGGAGACATTTAGAGGCTTTATCAATTTACCACCACATAAAAGAGAGCGTAGGAGTTTAAGTTCCCTTCACCTTATTATTGTTTGATTTGATATATTTCTCCTCAAATAGGCTTTTACTAATGACGATGGTCTTATTTCCTGCAGGGTATTAGTCCTGATGTGGTTACTTACAGCACACTCATGAAGGCGTTTATGACAGCAAAAAAATATGACCAGGTGTAGTTTAATTCTAATATTTCTTCCTATGGTTTTCAAAATTTTCCACGACTTAGTTTCTAAAATCATGCTCAATGGTTCAAGCAGGTCCCTAAGATATACAAGGAAATGGAATCTGCAGGATGCGTGCCAGATAGGAAGGCTCGAGGAATGCTTCAGTCTGCATTAATGATCCTCCAAACGAGAGGCTTCTAGCCTATTCGTTAGTCTTTTGAATATTTAACCGACTTGTTCTTTCCCTTGCTATTCAATGTTCAAACTGCACACCAAAAGCATTAGCTGGGTTGTGATGCATCTCTCAAAGAATGGTGATTTATCAACTCAAAATCGATCCGATGATCTCAACATCGGAACTCGATGGAGGTGCAGTGCTCAACTAACAGAATGCCTATCATGTTGATTATTTTGAGAAAGCATCAGCCCTACGCCAAGTTCCTACTACACGCTTTTCTTTCAAGGATAAAAGTCGATATGATAATGACCGGATTGTGTTGGTTTCTTTTTCTGCAGAGTACTTGTACAAAATCATGTTGTTATATATGCGATTCTTTCACACCTGGGTTCATTTGCAAATGAACGATGCCATGAAGTTTCCCTAAAAACAGTTGCCCGCAGAAGGTACAAATATTCAAGTTCAGATTTTAAATATCACCAGTATTAATTTAAGAAAAGATTGAATATGGAACAATTATAATCTTCGACCATCGTCAAACATATCATGTCACCATCTTATCTGGCGACCATTCTCTTGCAACTGTGTTATTGACTTTTTTCATTCCGCAAAACATTAGATGATGACGAGGCTGCCTTGTCACAACGCTATACTCCTTTGAGATTGTAGCACAAGAAGATATGTGGACGGGGAGATGAAATCCACCGTAAACAACGTGAACTTTTTTGCAAACCAATACGATGGTAGTATAGTTTATTGCGAATTATTTGATGATGCACAAGTAGCAAAGTATATATTTCGAAATCAATTTAAGTTGCATATTGCCGATCTTAGAATTTTGGGATTAGGACTTTATTATTGTTGTTATTTTATTCTTTATGACGTTCCTTTTAACATGTATATATAATTGGTCACATTTCTAAATTGGAATGTCCAAAAGCAATTGAATATTTCCATTTTAGAAAACATGCAATCGTTACAAAATAGCGTGAATTACCATTGTTGTCCCTCCTCACCTATTAGGTAAAGTCAACTCAAAGAATAATAAGAGCAAATTTGGTCATTTGTACTTCATTCAAAATTTAAATTTAAAATTACTTAAAATTATGTACCAAATCAAATCATTCAAATTATTGTTTGACGGACAGTTCTTTGTTAACTGACCTTTTAATTTTGTGCACTCAAATTAAGAAAATGATTGATGAAAAAATACGGACTAAAGTACCCCTCATTAATACCTTTGCATTGTGAGTAATTGGTTATTTTTGGAAAGTACAAAAGTAATTAATGAAATGGGTTAGGCAATTCATTAAATTTATTTTTTATTTTAATTGTTACCTCCTCCATCTCTATTAATCAGTGAGCTTTTTATTTTGGTTTGTCCAAATTTATAGTCCACTGTTGTTTTTTCCTCGAAATGAATACTCCTCCAGCTTGCATTTGTATCAATGAGAACAAAATTTTACCTTCTCAGGAATTAATGAAGGGTATATTAGAAAAGTAAGTGAAAAATCTATTGTTCCAATAGTATTAATTATATTTTCTCAATCATCAATGTCTAAAAATAAGAATATGGACAGATTGGGTAAAAAAAAATACAGTACTAGTAGTTGTAACATGTAATTCTTCCATCATTTCTGCATAGGATTCTATTCATAACATTTTCATTGTTGTTGTCGTACAAAGCTCAGCTGCTTTGCACTTATTTGCTTCTTTCATAACACACAATGAATAATGTCGCCCAATTACTAAATTTTAGTTCCACTTTTCTTCGGAAAATCATACGATATTACCACCTAACATTAATTACTTACCAAGAAAGAACAATATTGAAAGGATGCAAATTTTATATATACGGATACGTTGAATTTTTTTATATACCTAAATTCAAAATTTGACAAGTAGAAAATAGACTATTAATATTGATTTTTTTATATATCTAAATTCAGGATTTGACAAGTACTAAGGTGTTTGCCTAATCATGGCTGGACTGCAAGGCCTCTCATCTCAGTTCAACAAAACTTCAAACCTTTTCCATCAGATATTATCTTGGCAACTCTTCCCAAATCCGGCACCATGTGGCTCAAGGCCTTGGTGTTTTCCGTCGTGAATCGGGACCCCACGATTGCATCGTCTTTCTAGAATCGATTATGACTCAGAAATATGCCTATTGTATTGTGGGCTTGCCTTGGAAGGTGCTGGATCGCCTACCCGTGTTTACCGGAGTCAGTGAAGGCTTCTGAGTGCAAGATTGTTTCTAGTTGGTAATCTCAAACTCTTTTCCGTATTCAATTCATAAGTAATTAATAACAAAGATAGTAGTACCATCTCATTTGCGTTTTGCTTTTGGTGCTGGGGCTTAATTCGAACAATATTTCTCTTAACAACTATTGTGCTTGAATTCATAATGTTTTGTGAAGAAATTTTACATTTTCAAATGAAAACGAGATATCTTTGGTCCAAACGGAGTTTAAATGTTATCCACCTCATCTACTAAGTAGCCACTCTGAATGCTATTTCACATAATCTGATTTTCTTTATCAAGCCATAATACTAAATTAAGCTGACTTTTGCAAATAGGTACTATATGAAAAAATTGAGAGCCCAAAAATGGTCACCTCTCACCATTGAAGAAGCATTTGAAATATTCATTCAAGGCATCTCAAACTTTGGCCCTTTTTGGGATCACCTACTTGGCTACTAGAATGCAAGCTTATATTCACACACCAACACCATTTTCTTATCATATGAGGCTTTGAAATATAATCATGTGAAAAGATTGGTACAATTTTTGGGATGCTCATTTTCTATAGAGGAAGAAATGGGAGGTGTTGTGGAGGAGATTATTAGGATTTGTGGGTTTGAAAATTTGAGTAATTTGGAGGTGAACAAGACACGGGTGCAACAGTTTAGTTCTAATTTTGTTGTAGAAAATAGAATTTTTTTTAGGAAAGGGCAAGTTGGGGATTTTAAGAATCATCTTAGTGATGAGATGATAAAACATTTGGATCAATTGGTTCAAGAAAAGTTGAGAAAAAGAAGTTCGGAGAACCGGTATGAAGTTTCAATATGTGCAAATTTAAATTTAAACTCGAGTGTGATTAAGAGAAGGCGGAACCAGTTATTGTAAGTCCATGTATGTATGACTCGCATATATGTTTTATGGATGATTTAATGGATCGATACTACAATTGAATTAACGAATTGCGATTATCAATGATAGTGCAGAAACTCTAACTAAAACTCCTCAATTTGGTGCACCCTCTATCTTAATTTTAATCCTTCTATGTATCAAAAATCATGTGTATATTTTTTTCCTTGCGAGAAAAAAGCATGTGAATCGATGCCATATTACAAGCTTTGCCACGTATTTAAATTATTGAATGGACCACAATTTATTTATTTCCATTATAATAATTCCAGCTATTTGGGCGTAATTCTCTCTTTTGGCAGGTCCATTTTTCTTCTTCTTCTTTTTTTTTTTAAAAAAATCAATTAGTGACAGATATAAATCAAAACAAAAAAAAGAGAAAAAAAGATCGGACTCGGAGGAATTGTATAATGATAATATTTTTATAAAAAATTAATGGGTATTTAGGTTAATTGTAGATGAACATAAAATTTCATTATGATAATATTTAAAAAAAAATTAATTTTGATTAGGATAATACTTTTAAAGACTATCAAGAACTTAGATTGGTAGGAATTAATTTTAAAATATTTATCTATTAAAAATATTTTAATTATTAAAATTATATTTAATAATTTTTTTATTATGATAAATTATTTTATAGTTATAGAGAGAGATATATTTATTTTGTGGTTGTGCGTGATATTAGAGTAAATTTGGATTTAATAATTTTTATTCTGTTAAATTGATATATATAACTTTTATTTTTCTAAAATTCTAATTAATTTAACGAAGCACGTATCAAATAATTATACAATCAATGTCACGATTATAACGAATATAATTTGGGCAACTTTAATACGTTTATAAATTTAGAGTTTTATGTTAGTCTGATCAAAAGACCCACAACCACTAGTCACCACGTCATTTATTTGCCTCAGCCATCAAGGCATACGTTATGCATGTGCAATAATTTATTTCCGATTGTGTATAAATGGATGGACAAATTGAGATTGAGAATCCAAAGGTTTAGTCGAAATTGGAATCGAAATTAAGACAATGTACCGAATTAAAATTTTGTTAAAATAAAGTTAACATAAATTATATGTGAACCAAATTGAACCGAACTGGTTGGGGGTCAAATTGGTTCGAGTTTTCAATAACAAAACTCAATATTTTAATATTGTAGAAATCATAGTTGTAAAATAAAAAATCCTATTGACAATACTGAACTATGGTCTATATTTTTGTGGGCTTC
>MKEJ01105913.1:0-11540 GCA_001753735.1 Embelia ribes
ATTTGTGCCATGTAGTGTTTGGTAGAAGTAGTTGCTTTTGATATCCTGTTTCTGTTTTTTTAATGGTGCTTTTAACAATAGCCTTAGGTTGCTTTTAAAAGCTGCTTCTCCTTTTTATATCAGTAATCAATAATTACTAAAATAACCTTAATTAGAGTTTCTCCATTCCCCATACATACCTACTTTTGTATTTTTACTACAAAAAGCACCACTTTACCAAACACCACATCACTTATCAAAGAAGCTTTTGGAATTTATTTCCCAAACACTAGGATTGTAACCGCTTTTAAAATCAACTTTCAAAAGCAGTTTTGAAAAACAGATTTTGAAAAGCACCAGCAGTCCCAAACTAAGCCTAAGCCTGAAGCTTCCACTATGCTCTCGAATCAGCAAAGTGGACTTGAACTCGGGCTCAATTTCAAACTCTATACACTTTATGCAGACGCAACATAGTTTGCTAACTTTCCAGACCATTTGCAGGCCCAATTAGAAGTGTTGTGTTAAAGTAGGCCAGCATGTAATATTACATCATAAAATGATCTTTGACAGAAAAAAATTCCAAAAGCTCTAAATCTGGTTTCAGGCTCATGGTCTGCACATTTCTTAAACGATAAATGAATAGAGCCTGAGCCTAGCCCTTAACAAGCAGATGTATCATTTGCTCCCCAAGGTTGATTGTTTTAAACTACGCCATTTCCTAATTTGATCAAACTTGTTTGTCTGTACAGTGGTGAAAGTGGAGCAGGAAAGACTGAGACAGCAAAGATAGCAATGCAATATTTGGCTGCTCTTGGAGGTGGCAGCGGAATAGAATATGAAATACTAAAAACCAATCCAATTTTAGAGGCCTTTGGTAATGCAAAAACATCGAGAAACGACAATTCAAGTCGCTTTGTGAGTTTCTTTCCCCTTGCTTGGACATCTGACTTCTTCCTTTGATTCTACCATGTAGCTGTATTGCTCTGAGTACTCTATAAACTCATTTTCTCACCATACACGGCACAGGGAAAGCTGATTGAGATTCACTTCAGTGCAACTGGAAAAATATCTGGGGCCCAGATTCAAACTTGTAAGATTGATAAAGCTTTTTGCACATCTTTTAATTATATAGATGTGCTGAGACTGATAACTGATGTGATGTCTTTTTCTTTCCTGCTCCGGGATTTCGGTTCTTTGATCCAATAGTCTTACTTGAGAAGGTAATTTCATAACCACCATCTTTATACGCACGCAGTTATTTGTATTCCACTTTTTAATCATGCAGTCTATTCGTGTATAACTTATTTCAATAAACAGTCCAGAGTAGTACAATGTTCAGAAGGCGAGAGGTCATATCATATTTTCTATCAACTTTGTGCTGGAGCACCTCCTGCCCTCAGAGGTACATCAGACTATCATTCTTTGATCAAAGTCATATTTTTTTTTGTATTAGCTTGATATCCTGTTGCTGAATTAAGTGTCGGATGCCTTTGTTGAAACAATGCATGCTTAAATATCATGCTACTTGCTTTCTTAAACAAGATAGGGATAACTAATAGGGAGCAATAGTAAGCCGGGAAAAGGAAAAATATAGATTAAAATCAGAATGTCAGTCCCCTTCTTTTATGTACTTTGACAGGTGTAGGTCGAGAGCATGAATATGATCATAAAATGCCTTTTGGCACATGCAACTTGTAAAACTATCAGATTTCTCCAATGTTTATGAATATCCTTTGCATGTGTTGCATCTGCATACCATACATTTTCGGTAGAATGCCTAAAAGAGCAATTTTTATCAGATGCCTATCATTATCTGTGAATTGTTCTCGTAGTTAAGAAATATTGAAGTTTGAATGCTTACTTTTCCTTTATCCAGCTTGTGCATGGTTTTCTGAAAAATCATCTGAAATTTCATCCTAATGTCTTCATTACTCTATCTCAGAGAAGTTAAATTTGAGAAATGCAAGTGAATACAAGTATTTAAGCCAAAGCAATTGCTTCTCGATTTCTAGGCTTGATGATGCTGAGCAATTTCACATTGTCACGGTACATTATTCTTCTCTTCTGCATCAATTATACTATTACTATCAATTCTTTAGGGTTCTTACTTTTTGCCCTTAAGTTTAACCAGTTAATTCATTTACATAACTAACAACTGTGGCTATAATTCCTCAGGAAGCTTTGGATATTGTTCATGTTAGCAAAGATGATCAAGAAAGTGTGTTTTCGATGTTAGCTGCAGTTTTGTGGCTGGGGAATATCTCCTTTACAGTGATTGATAATGAAAATCATGCCGAACCTGTGGCAGATGAAGGTACCAGATTTCAAACAAATTATGAGAAAAGAGGAAAAAAGAAGAGTATTCAATAGTTTCATGGTGCTCTATCTCAAGATTTTATGCCAACACGTTATGTGCTGTATGGTCCTAACCAACTGTAAAGATTAAAGATCTGTGGTATTTTCTTCTTGTGGTTCTTTGATCTGTATCCTTGGTGATATCATCTGGCTCATAACATGGTTATTGGATATTTTCTTTTATGTCAATGTATATATTGGTATTAGCTTGATGGTTGATATCTGGCTATAGGCTGTAAAGTTTTTTACATTGCTGCTAAAAATATCAGCTTAAGTATGTTTGCAACTATTGAGTATTCTGGTTAATACTACTATGACCATGTAAAAATTTTCTTTTAGGCATTATTCCATGTTTAATATAACTATGGCCATGTAAATCTTTTTCTAGGCACTAGTGTCGTGAAAAGAACATTGTTTGCCTTATATTTCATGCCTTTTTATTTCCCTGGCTTTCTGAAATTTGGCATATACCAGGGTTCCCACATGAGCTTAAATTTTGGTTTCAGGTCTAACTACTGTGGCTAAGTTGATTGGGTGTACTGTCTCGGAGCTAAATCTAGCTTTATCAACACGCAAAATCAGAGTCAACAAAGAAACTTTTGTTCAAAAGCTAACTCTTTCCCAGGTAAAATTAGGTTGATGAAAACATTTTCTTGTATAATCAGTCAGTTCAAAGATCGCAATATAGTTTGAGTGGAATAGTTATTTCTATTGGGTTCTCCTTTGTTTATATGGACACTGTTGTGTGCTTCAATCTAATGTTTGCATTTGGATTTAGAAATTCTGAATTGATTCTAAGGCTGTGTTATTCATACAGTTCGGGTTGCTAGAGTTTTATGCTATGGATAAGGCCATGGAGTTTATATAATTTGATGATTTCATATCTTTGTTATGCAGTAGTTATTTCAATATTATGGATTTCCGCTAACATGAATTCAAATCATTGTTGTGTTGTAGTTATATCAAATCTAATAGTATACTGCTACCACATGAATATGTTGGAAGTCACAAGCTAATTATCCATCCTATTACACATTAAAGATTAAAATCTTCATGACTTCAGATCTTCTAGTATGCAGAGTTAACTATTTTGCGTTTATGATGTTTTGCCTCTTTTTGAATGATGGAGAACTTCAGTATTCCCTACAAAACCGTTTTCTTACCTTCCAACCTCCTCCATGTGGTTCTCTTACTACAAATCAAGGTCTCTTGTCTCTGTTATGGTTTTAATTGAACTTTCATAAATATGGCCAACTTGAAATCTCAAACCACTTTTTACGTCTTATTATTAATTTATAAGTATATACCAAATATCTAGCTCGTTCATAGTCTTTGCCTAATATCATTGTATTTTTATTTTCTTCAGTTTACATCCCAATTCCTTGAAAAGTAAGTTATATAATGAATCATTTTCCTGCATGTGTAATATCTTTAAATATGTACTATCAATTTTCTGAACTGTGCACTATTTTGTCATCTACCACAATATTATGAATAGGCTTCATTTATGTGGTGGACATTCAATGCATCTTTACTTTTCAGGCCATTGACACAAGAGATGCTTTGGCAAAATCAGTGTACTCATGTTTGTTTGACTGGTTAGTTGAACAAATTAACAAGTCTCTTGGGGTAGTCAAACGTCGAACTGGAAGATCAATCAGCATTCTTGACATCTATGGGTTTGAGTCGTTTGAAGTATGATCTTGTGTCCTTTCCTTGTTAGATTTATTTTAATGTTGCCTGTATAATGCCACACATGTGCATGCTACATTATTTTTTCTAATTGCTTTTTTTGTGGTTTCAGAGAAATAGTTTTGAGCAATTTTGCATAAATTATGCAAACGAGAGACTGCAACAACATTTTAATCGCCATCTATTTAAGTTGGAGCAGGAGGTGAGTAGTATTTACAGGATCTTTAATGCTCAATTCTAAGTTGTCTTTATGATTGAAGATGTGCCTGCAACTTGGTGTTGGTATGGGTTAGTTTTCTAGTTATGTAGTGAAAACGAACTTCATATAATGGCCAAATAATTTTTTCATGCTTGTGAATTGTTCTTGTAAATGGTAGAGGTTTATTACGTTAGAAGTGATAAATGTTCATAGTCCCCTAATTCAGCAGGCAACTCAGGTACTTTGTTTATAGACTTCATTGCCTGTTGCTTTAACAATTTAGATGTTTGTTTTAGGAATATATCCAAGACGGCATTGATTGGGCAAAGGTCGAATTCGAAGACAATCAAGATTGTTTGAATCTTTTTGAAAAGGTAATGGTTCATTGATTGAGTGGATGCAATTGTTATAAGCTACTTTATTGCAATACTGTGGATAGTCACTAGTCTATAATGTTCTTGCCGGTCTGGTAGACATAAGGTTGTTGCTTAGTAATCATGATGACATGATTTTCTGTGCTGCATCAAAAGTCTAAGGAACTATGAAAACCAGATGTCTTATGCACATAAAACTGCATTTCCTGTCTTTCCCTTGTAATGTGTATAACTAAATGATACTATGGATACTAAGTTTCAGAACAAATTCAGTAGTGGTGGCATCCTGGTACTTTGGTCCAATTACTGCTTTTTACCATTGTTAAAGATATGAGTAAAAGTAATTCTTTTCTTTCATATCATAAGTTTTATATATGATGGTGTCAAAAATCGGTCTATTATAATCTCGCTGGTACTCATCTGAAGTTCAAGACTCGTTGCCAGCCCCAAATTAAAATGTAGCCAAACTGTTTGGCTCACGAACACAAGGAAGTGCACCGCAGGTGATGGGCCCGAAAGAGAATGTACAAAATAAGTTACCTCTTCATCTCACTTTTTGCTTTAGAGAGGTGTAGCTGACATTTTGGGAGACATTGTGTTTTGCATTTTCCGACTCTGTAAGGCACACGTTTTTGTTTTTCATTCCTTGCTCTCTTTAAAACACTACTGTTATATATCTCTGAGATGGAGATGCATATTTGTTTGGTCTGGAAATTGAAGCTTTACGTGCTTTGTGTGGTATGCAGAAACCGTTGGGGTTATTGTCTCTGTTAGATGAAGAGTCTACCTTCCCAAATGGTACTGATATGACATTGGCTAACAAGCTTAAGAAGCATTTGGTTTCTAATTCTTGCTTTAGAGGAGACAGGGGGAAAGCATTTACTGTTTGCCATTATGCCGGCGAGGTAATTTCAATCAGCCATTTCTTCATTTCGTTTTCTCCTGTTGTGTGGTTCCAACCATGTCCAGAGAGAATATGAGAACTCATTTCATTGTCATTATAGTTACATAAATGAAAATAACTTCATCCAAGGCTGACTGAGGTATTCCTATGTTGAAACTAGGCTGTCCTAGTCTGTATATATGTTGAGTTGATGGCTCATTATTATAAATTTATGTCAGCAACATACTTTTTAGTGGATGACTTTTTCTCATTTCTTTACTTACTACTCGTAGGTGACGTATGATACTGCTGGATTTTTGGAGAAGAATCGGGATTTGTTGCACTCTGATTCCATTCAGCTTTTGTCGTCATGCTCATGCCACCTACCTCAAGTATTCGCCTCCAATTTGCTAGCTCAATGTGAGAAGCCTGTGGTTGGTGCACTCTATAAATCAGGTGGAGCTGATTCCCAAAAGCTAAGTGTGGCGACAAAATTCAAGGTATAGTTTGCTTCAAAAGTAATTCATGGTAAAATCAGACTAATTTCTTGCAAATTCAAAGCTATGTTTCCTTCAAAAGTAATTTATGCTTATTGCAATTAAGGTAGTAAGAATTTGTGACAAGCATTCAAGGAAATTAAGATTGCTTAGGAGCTGCTGGGGTGCTGATAGGGGTGACAACGAGCAGAGTATTTGTCATACTCGAACTTGACTTGACATGAAATGAGAAGACTCTTGTCCGACTCGAACTCACTCAAAATTTCTATTTTTTATATATTAATAAATATATGAATATATAAATAAAAATAAAAATTTATTTATGCATATTTTTTATTCGAGCAACTTGCGAGCTTAAACGAGTCTACTGCCTCAATACTCGAACTCAACTCGAATTAAATATTAAAAACTAATCGAACTCGACTTGTTAAGTAATCGAGTCAAGCTCGAGTCAAAAAATACTCGTTTTCAGCTCTATCTATAGTTAAAAGCTCGACTCGTGGCCACCCTATAGCTAAGGTGTATAAATTATGCAGTTCTTTCACATGGACTAGGAGATTGCTGACAATGAGCCGGAATTTAATTTTGAAAGACAATTTTCTTTTGCAATAATACATTGGTATCATTCCTAATGCTGGGAAAAATACTTGCTACATCTTCAAGCCATATTTATAATTTCATGCTCTAAGAATTCTAGGTCAAATAATTCCCACGGCTAAAGAGATGGTACTACTCTTAGCTTCATGCAACTCACTTGTATACCGTAGAATGGAGTGAACGATATCCAATATTGGATCTCTTACTTGTTATGAGTAGTAGCATCCCAGCTCCCTAATTTCTACTCTTGTGTCAGGTATGTTGCGCAATAACAGGAGACTGGTAAATACGGCATTACGGGTCTGTCGATATGTCATTATATCAAAAGAAGTTTTTGATTTTGTTTAGGATATAAATATGAATTTGAAAATTAGGTAGACAAGGAGAAGAGTAGATGAAGATAATCCCATTATTTGTTCTGTGTGCTAATACTTGCTTTTTAGCTACCAGTCAAAGATAATACCATTAAGTTTAGAATCTTACTTTTCCATTAAGATTTATGCCTCAAGTACTTATTGATACTAAGCCTGCACTAGCATTCAACTAAATTACATCTTTACATCTACAAACACATATAACACACACACACAGAGAGACAGAGACAAAGAGAGACAGAGAGATGCCGCCTCCAGGTTGGGGACCGCCGCCCGGAGGGCCACCACCTTGTGGCTGTTGTGATTTTCTGTTCGGTGGAATTTGTCGATGCATATCTTCATGGTATAAATCTCTCTTTTCCTTTCAAACGATTCAGTTATTTTGTTTCATTGTAGCTTTTAAGTAAATGAGGTAGCTTTTATTTACTAAGTGCCTGTTTGGTTGCAGTTTAGTGGGGAAAAATATATTTTTTTCTTACTATCAAAAAACTAGATGCCTCTATAATGTAGTTAAGCTTTTAAAAGTAAGCACCTTAAATGTAGTTAAGCTTTTAAACAAAAAAGTAAAAAGTCTGAGCTCAATGGTTGTAATTAAACAAACCCTTAGTAAAAAATTAGATGGATACAATTTAAAGCTTCTAGCTTTTTTTAGCAGGACAACCAAATTGTAATTCAGCTTTTAAGCTAAAAAAAAAAAAAATAATCTTGAAAGTTACAATCAAACTATTCCTTCCTATGTGCTACATGCAAGAAATATAATCAGGTAGACATGGCTACGGTGATAGAATTTTGTATCACTTTGGTTGAGTTTTAGTTTTTAGGAGCAATTTGATGATGTTGTTAAAGTGCTATTAAAGCAGCTTATTTTTCAGCTTATTCTTTTATTCGCAACAAAATTTAGAATTTTGGCTTTGTGAAAGTCATTTGAAGTTATACTGTAATGTGAAATGGAAGTCAAGTATTTTTGCTCATTTCGAAAGATCGAATCAACTGTTACATTTATATTTTGTTAATTTCTATTTATTGATAAAAATTGTATTCATGCCATTATTTTAAATGGACATTGTGAGATAAAAATATCGAGAATCAAAAGCATTTTGAAACAAATTCTAATGTGATTTTGGAGATATCGGACAAAAGGAATCACTTGCATACGAAAGCATCTAAATTGCATTATATCAAAAGTTCACAAAATTAAGGATCGGGTGCTCATGAGTTTAATACGGACCTTTTTGGCTAAATTTTTTTGCTCAAGTTTTCTTGTTTTTTGAACGTTGATCAGTATTTAATTGCTCAGTTATTATGTTGAGTTTTTGTAATTATTTTGGGCAAATTTGTTTTGAAACTTTAAGATGAAAGCATCCTGTTTAATTTTAGTGTTTGTTTGGTTCCAATTTTCAAATAAAAAAACAATTTTTTTCCATAAAAAGAATAAAGTTAGAATAATTTAGCCTAGGGCTTTCACTGTTTTATGTCAAAAAAATTTACTTAAAAATTGAGCAACTAAAATATCAGAAAGAAATTCCAAATAAAAGCTGATCTCTTAATAATAGAAAGCTTTGTCTAAAATAAACATCAAGTTGAAATATTCAAACTCATATAAACCAAAATGTAAAAGGACAAAAAGAAAAGTAATAATCAAGACTTGATGAAGAATTATTGGCTTACTAATTTGAGCTGTGATGGAGATTTAGAGAGAGAGAGAGAGACTTAGAATGCGAAACCATTTTTCCTTTATAGAAAATGGTTTAGGGATGATACAAAAACCACTTGTCAGAAACATGGGGCTATAATTGTTTCTATTAACACTCTCGTTAGTATTAAAAACAAAAAATACTCGCGCAATAATTGTTGGGGTGGCTGAATGAGAACACGTGTCAAACAGTTGAAGCGAGTGTTGTAAAGCGCGCGTGGCTCTCCTTGTTCTTAGGAGTTTTGAGGCTGGTATTTGATTCGTGAGTGGGTTTCTAAATATGTGGCATATAGATCACTGACACGTGGATTGCTCTCTGTCCGGGGTTTTACTATTTCGTTGGAGGAAGTTTTTTATTGTTTCCATAAATAGATAAATTATGAGTCCACTTTTGTTACATTTAAGGTGACAGGTGCCAATTGCTTTTTGTGCACTTTTAGTACATTATCCATTTATGAGGAAATATTTTAAATATAAAGTGCAATAATATTCAAGTCTATTCATTTCACCTGCTTGGCAAATCTATGAGATTGGATTGCGGAGTGAGAACGAAAATTGAGATTTTGAGAAGGAAAGTATTAGATTTGTGAGCCAAAAATTGTGACAATAGGAGTAAGAATTAAAAGCGAAAGCACCCCCTTTCATAAAGTATTTGGTGACATAGTGGTAATCAATAGGATCTGGTGATTGTGGGTACAAGTATTGGTCAGATCCATGAGAAAAATATGGTATCATCTTGATCATACCATATGGTTATATGGGTTTAAGCTAGTAGTGGGTAAGGTCTACCCACATGTTAGTCTACTGACAGTGTTGATAATCAGTGGTTTGATCATGGGTTAGATATTAAGGATTGTCTTTCAAACCTAGATCCAACCAGGACCATACAAGCCTTAGGCATGTACAGTCTAATGTTGGTCAAGTCTGGGAAGGATTAGTCAAGTCTGGTGCGCCGAATAAACACGGTAGGTAGCGAATCAAATGTCCATAACTACTTATGATGATTCAAGATAAAGAATGAACATATATTCTTGTGGTTATTTTTACCAAAATTTCTTAGTATAATATTTATATATCACAACATAACAAGGAATCGATACAAACTTTGTGTAGCCAATTTCATGAAGGAAAAAATAGTTCCAACAGGTAATAGTTACGTGCAAAAGTTTCATCAAGGTGGGTGGAGATTGGTCATCGAGTGCAAAGACGTAATGGAGTTTGACTACAAGACATATCTGCTGAGTGGGAACGAAAGGCGGCATTAGGAATCTGATGTAATGGAGTTTGATTATAATACCTATCTACTGAGCGGAACAAAAGGATGTCTCAGGGATCCAAGGGGGACTACTTGAAGGTCCATCGCTCATCAGATAATAGTAATTCTACAGATAAAGGATTGATTTTCCTCAAGAGTGATCACATTGATAGGAAGGTTTGGCACCTCAATAGTGACTCATTTATTATATTCCAAGGGTTAGACTATTGGTTCATGATGCATTTTCATCCATACTTGGTGTCAGTGTTAGAGCAATGAAAAACATTTCTCTAGTACGAGAAGAACGAGAAGGAGGAACCTCTAGTTACCATTTATTGTACCCAAGATAAACATTGGCAGTTGATTGGATAAATATTGAAAGCATCTAAGTAATAAGTCCATCCCAAAGTATGTAACGTCCCAAAAATTCGAATAATTTTTTTGTTTTTTAATAATAATATTTTGTATTGCCATTATAATATTATTATTGTGTATTATGTAGTGGCGTGGCGTAGCGTGTCATACGTAGATGTGTAGTGTAGAGTTAGCATTGGTTAGCATGTATGAGTGGTATGTCATTTTGCGTTAGAAGTGTTGGTTTAGAAGTGTTTGTTAAGTTTAATTTTTTGTTTTGTTTTGTTCTGTTTTTGGTATGTCCAGTGACTTAAGCCTCAGAATAGCCTCCGGACCACTTCTATACTGAGAGGGTATTTTCACAGCGAAATGACTCCCGAGAGAGGGGGGTGACTGACAGGTGTCCATCGTTGGCAAGCCTCTGGACAGGTCGTCAGACATCTCAGCGTGGAAAAATCTATTTTATGCTTTATATTGCACTTTTTGGTCGAAAAGTATATTTCTCCTTTGACCACTGAAAATAGAAGTGAGAGAGAATATGAGGGTGAAACTTTTTCTCATATCTTCTCATCTTGATATTATATTAATCCGTAGTTCGTACGTGAAAACAAAGTAGATATTTAACTTCCTTAGAACGCATCGTCTCATTCATTTACTATTTATTAGTTTTTGTGTCTTTTTTGTACATTGAAACAAATTGGATATTCTTGTTTATCGTGATGAGTAGATCCTTTTCTTCTATAGGTGTGTATTGATCATGTTCATCTATTAGATCAAATTATAGGGTAAAGTGGAGGCTTGTTTGGGGGGTTTTCCCATGTGGCGTCTCGGGTGATTTCTAGTAGGCATGGGGCACAAGTAGTTTATAGAATAATAGTATAAGTGTGACATTGTGTGTATACATTAACTTGTGTATCTCGGTTTGTGTTTGGTTTCATGACTTATATGCTACTTTCGTTGTTTAATTCTTTATTTGGTAAATGTGTAAGCATGTGTAGGCACAGTATATCAATTTTGTTAATATGTGTAGCATATATTCGTGTGTGGGCATAGATAAAGAATAATATTGATATATATCATTCACTCATGCATTGGTATAGCATATGCATCCTGCCATTAAAAAGCGTGGATTTTGATATTATGCAAAGTTAAAAATAATTCTAAAAAGTGGGCTATGCAATGATTTAAAACGCAGGGCTTTGAAAATGATGTTTTAAAAGTTGCCATTGATAAATGTGATGGCTTTGAAAAATCAATTATGCGGGTTTACATGTGTTGAAAATGTGAA
>MKEJ01105918.1:0-16321 GCA_001753735.1 Embelia ribes
TCAAGAGATTGAGCCTGCAAGTGCGGTTGAACATCAACAGCCCAAGAATAAAAATTATCTCCATTATTTTTTAAAATTTCAAAATCGCGTTTAGTAATATTTCCTATTTTTCTTAAAAGAAAAAGTAACTTTTATAAGTTTGAGGGTAATATAGAAAATTAGAATAGTAGTAGGGACTAAAGTATAATAATACTAAAAAGCTAAGGGCTAACTAAGTAAATAATTAAAACTTTTAAAAGTTTCAGCAGAAGACTTAACTTTGTATAAAATAAAAAATTCAAGATGTTGACTTTTTTCAAAAGAGCAGAAAATTTTTAGGTACTGGTATTGGTATTAAATTTTTAACAGAGTTGAAAAAAATATTTTAAATTTTGGTAGAAACTCGTGCTGATAATGTGTTATAAAATTATATAATAACTTTTTATAAAATGAGCATAAAAGTAATATGAACACGAGAATTACGTGGTTCAGCCTCAAGTTTAATTTTGGAGGTTAAACTTGAGCTTAGTCCACGGGAGAACGGGTATGTGTTTATTTAGATATGAAAAATCTTGGGATACAAGAGAGGGTAATATTTAGAGCACTCTTATTTTATTTCTATTTTTCTCTCTATTTTTCTCTCTGTCTTTTCTCTTTCAAAATACTTTTTCTTCTTTCTTTTCTGCTTACAAAAGTTACAAATGAGAATAAGGTATTTATAGGCAAAAGTGTGGACAAAGGGGGAGATGAGATATTAAATGATGAGCCATGATTGCATTATGTATAGTATTTTCATTTAATGATTTGGTCTCATACTTGCATCAGCCACAGTAAAAATCAATTATTTACAACAATACCCATATAGAGAGATTTTTCATTCTAATAATTGAATGACATCAGAAAATACTACTAGGCATACTGGAGTTTTTTTATCTACATGAAATAGGTGGGCCTCAAAATTACATAATTGATCCAGCTGTTTTCATAATTACTTATATGGTACACCTCGAACAATTTGCCATATAATATGTCTAATTGTTCAAAATATTTTAAGTTATTTGACACATGAAGTGACGAATTAATCAAAATTTTTCTAAGCCATATTTTGCCAACTCATGTGGGGAATTAGTTAAAATAGTAATTTGCCACGCAAATTGCATCTGTGTAACTAATTCTCTGAATAAGTTGGCGAAATATAGTTAAGAAAAATTAATTAATTCGCCATTTCATGTGTCAAATTGCTCAAAATATTTTGAGCAATTTGTCATATCATATGGTGAATTTGATGCACCACATATATAATTATGGAGACAGATAAACCGATTACGTAATTTTGGGAATCACTTGTCCTATCTGATTACAAAACTCACGCATGCCCTACCTGCTACTGTCGAGCCAGGTTTAGACTAAGTGGTGTGTATGGAAGCAAACTCATCTTTCATCAATCTCTTATTTTTAAGAAATGGTATACCAATTTAAAATTGTTACCCAATTTTTTTACCCGCTCACGTGGTAAGGAGAATATTTAAATGCGATTGGTTGTTAGTTGTATTGCATTAATGACTTGAATAGATAAATAAAGGAGACCAAATTTATACCTTTAATACTAGTTGGATTAAATTTTTTTCAACTGAGGGGCCACAGTGAGAATTTACAAAAATTTACGAATTTAACATATAAAACCTTCAAAATATCTGAGGCTGGGAGTGTTGTGATTCTCTAGCCCCTTACGATCCGTCAGTAATCACATACTTGTCATTGTTCAAGTAGATATTTTTCCAACTATAGAAAAACGGGATGTATTTATTTTTATGGAGACAAAAAAATTTACTTAAAAATTGAAGGGCCAGATATTAATTCAACTTCTAAGCAAGAGGGGAAAAAAGTTTCATAGGCAACCAAATAAGCCCTATAACAATATAATGAAGCGGATGAAAATTTTATTTATATACATGTATTCATACATTGACATTGATACATAAGAGGAAAATTATATTTTTCAAATTTTATGCAGTAATATTACTTCAATAAATTCTCATTTCTTTCACAAATTATGAATTGTGCTAAAAATTCAAAATTACAACCAAAACAAGCCCTATAACTTCCTTAAGTAATTCTCTTTAAACTCCTATTTTTTCCTCCGCAAATTATGAATATACTAAACAACTTTACTCTATAAACCCAGAAGACTACCTAAAAAGCATACTCCTACTATTTATGGAACTATATTTTAATAAATAAAACTAGAATTAAATTTGTATCCATCGCCGGAGTACTAATTAGTATACAACCAGTGTTGTAGAAGCATGACACATGTGGATTATGCATGTAGAGTCTACTAATAACTATCAAATATACCTAGCTATGCATCATACATTTACACATGCATGCTCATCAATTCGTATATTGGCGGTAAATAGAAACTTGACTAAAAGAAAATAGTACAATCCAAAATACTCTCTTGTCTACAAATAACATTTTTTATTTGAGATGTTCAAAATTAATTGCTCACTTTTTATTTTGTCTTGGTAAAAATTAACATATTTCCATCATTATCACTCATAACTAATGTAAGGCCTTGTGAATTACGGGGAACCAACTTCGTAATATTACCAAAGTTAAACTGAAAGTTAATTACTCTCTTCCCAATCCTACGTTTTATTCTTTTGTTCACCAAACACAGGGAGAGAGGGAGATAATGGAGAGTTAGGGTTGCCGACACAAAATCCTAGAGATCGTGGAGAAGAAATAGTTAAATCAATGATTTAGAGGTGGTTTAGACTATCCTTATCGTTCTCGTCATTGTGGCGTATGGGTCTTTTCCTATTCGGTTGTGTTTGTTTGTAGTTGTTGAACCCCAAATAATCAAAGACGTGTATGATAATTGATTGTGGCTCTATTAACAAATTGATAATGAGATTTTGATCAGTTGATTGTATGAATCTTTTTTGTCGGTGTTCTTTCATAGTGATGATGTCTAGGTTTTCATTTTGAGCCTCTCAAGGGCATTTTCCTTTTATTCAAATAAGGTGCATGGCAGAATAATGGTTCAATTGTAATGAAACATATTATTTTTATTGTTTAGATATGGTTATTAATAAATCATACAGGTTGTAGGATGGTTTCATCATGTTTGGATGGCATAACTTCGTGTTTTGGTCGTACTTTTGTATGGTGATATTGTATTTAGGATGAAGGGATTTTCTTTCAGTTGAGATAGCTTTGGTCTGGATGAGATACCATTTCATCCGAATGAGATGGAAGTCGTCCGGCCAAAAGTCAAGTTGTTATGTTTTAGTTTTGCTTGTAAAAAGGGTCGAAACAATTAGAACATGATATCTAGTCGAGGTTTTGATGTTAGGTCATGTCAAGGTTGGAATAACAATGCGATTTGTATGAAATAGGAATAAAACATATCGTATATGATATGAAGGATGAAATTGATTTGAAATTCAATTGTTGTTAGTCACAAGAGTACGATTATTTTGTGGACTGTCAAATGGTTTTTTTGGTTGTCTAGTTGCATATTTGTTGGTTGTGGAACATGGTTGTGAGATTAGTTGTAAAATTGTCGGACCTGTCGAAGTAGTTTCTAATGTACATGACGGATGAATGGGAGTAATAGACCTATTATATTTGAGGATTGAAATATTACAAAATATTTACTTGAGAAAAACTGAAGTTAAACCTACATGTCATGCGAATGTTTGTTGTGATGGTTGGTGTAACACCCCAAAATTTGGTATTCCCTTGAGACAATGGAAAAACGGTCGACATATAGATTGAAACACTCGATTGTCACAACCAGTCGACTGATTAAGTAAAATAGTCGACTGATATGTGTTTTGACATAAAACTAGACAAGCGTCCAGCCACGTGTCAAGCCGGTAGAAAATGGTGCAACTCATGTATACACCTCTGTATGACCTCAGAGCAACAAATTTTTTTTTTTCTAACATTTCACTTTTTCAAATATGGAAAGATAGAGAGAGATTATAATAAAACCATGGAGAAATTGCAAGCCTTGATATAAATACAAGCCTAAACGAGCCTCTAAGAGCTAGTGTACTGATGATACTGGGTTAAACTTCCTATTGCAAGGTAGGATAGCCTCTGCCCTCTTTAGGTTTTTCATGTTTAACTCGCAAAGAACAATAAATTATTCACTCTTAGTGTAAAATACATATTATTAGAGCAAAACACTCGAAAGAGTGCACACGAGCCCCCACTAATTGGATGACAAATAATTCTTCTTATACTCTAAAGGATCTCGTGTTGAACTTATTGGACAAAATTTGAGGTAATACCATCGTCTTAACCTTGCAAAATTGCTTTTTTGGCTAAAACAGAGCCAATTAGTCGATTGATAGCCCTAATCAATATGTCTTATTTATTTTCATCTTTTTACCAACTATAACAGTAAAGTGAAAGGATTCATGTAAACAACCCAAATTAAAATCCAAACCCACTCCCAAATTATTAAGAACATTGTAAATTTTATTGCAGGAGATTAAAACTTTATTATAAAGGACTAGAGTCACATAAAAGTATTTACTCAAAAAACAAGACATTTAGTAGAATTTTCTGAAATTATGAGAAGTATTGTAGCCCACGTAATAAAACTTTGACTCAGTCAATAATCAAAACATTATGATAGAATTTGTTTCATCGTTGAAAAGCTCCCAAATACCAATATTTTGGGTAAATATGTCTCCCCAATCATTCACTTGACCGTCTTCAGCTGAAATATCACCAATTTCAAACCTACTAGCACCAACTTCTTCATTGACCCAATTATCTTTTATTGGCTCCTCAATTGAATTATTATCAATAGAGAATGTGAATGCGTTCGTATTAATATTTTCAAAATCAAGAATCATGTTATCCGGCCACCAAGATTCTTCATGATCCTCAAGTGATGACTTTGAAATTGGATTGGAATAGGTATCCTCAATTTGGAATAAATTTTCAACCCCGGAAAAAGGTGAACTCCTTATAAAGGTTTGAGGTCGAGGTCGAAAAATTTTGGTCTTCATCACTTTCTCTGTGTTCACTTTATTGCTCCCTTCTTTTTGGCATAAATGATTTTTCTTGAGATGGGTATTCCAATAATTTTTTATATCGTTCGATGTTCTTCCACATAATCTACCAGCAATTAATGACCATCTGAATTGATAGGGAAATAGATAAATAAGATAAAGAATCAATTGTTTTTCTTAAAATATGGAGCCACAAAGGCTGAAACAAACCTAATGAACTTTTCAAATTATCTAGTAATGAACTTGATGGAAACATGCAAGTATCACAAGAATTAAAAATGTTACTATACACACATATGCACGTATATATACATATTCATGGCTATAATGTCATGCTCGTGCAACGTGATTTGACCTTTAAACTTGTAAAGTAAAGGAAAATAGTACTATATGTGGAAGTGAAAAAGGAAAGGCATTCTTAGCCGTAGTTCTCATTTGTTTCTTAATTTGCCTTTATAATAAATATTTCTCCAACAAAAATCAATAATTTTAAAAATGTGCAACATCAGTCATATATAGAAGACTGTTTTAAAAATTGTAGTAAAAATTAATGCGGTAACACTAACCTGTTGCCAAGCAGCTTATGAAGCCTAATGATTAGATCAACTTCATCGGCAGTGAAATCGCCCCTCTTTATATTTGGTCTCAAATAATTCAACCATCTCAGCCTACAACTTTTCCTGCATCTGTTCAAACCTGCCAGAATGAAAAGAAATTGATGATAAATAAATAAATAAAAGTGATTTTAAACAGTAAAGAGTGTTTTTAGAAGCCAATTTTTTGGTTTAAAACATTCGTTGTTTGTTTGAGTAACCAACATTTACGGGCCTAAGGCGACTTTTAAGTGGGTTTTTTTTTTTTTTTTTTGGGAAAAAAGAAAATAAAACTACATCATTTTTTTCATGTAGGTTGTTGTGAAAACTTTTTGCAAGAGATTTTGTTTTTTCAAAACCGAATACAAAGAAAAAATAGCAAAAACTAGGGCGTTGTATACATGGATAGATCTATAACATATGAGTAAAAAATCTATGGAGGGTGGCTGAATACATAAGAAAAAATTATACTATAAATTTAACAATAAGATTATAAATAATAAATTTTACATTAAAAATTTTGATGTAAAATATTTATAAAAATAAATATAAATTCTTCTGTCACTGATTCCATATGATTACCACAATCAAGAAAATGACAGGGAATATCGTTGACTTTGTTGAGAGAAAATTAGGTAGTCCCCCCCCGCCCCAATAAATAGGTAACTTTTTAATATGGGTTCAAATTCAGTGTTTATCATGTTAGAGGTGGTCCGATCATATCATCTTATTTGACACAAACTTTTTAACATTTAACCATTGTTAGTTAACCCACTATCTTCTCTCTCTCTATCACGCTTTCCCATCTTTGTACTTTTGTCCTCTGCTTATTCTCTCTATGTACAATCATAATTGGGGGGGTGTACTTTAGGTCGGGAGATGAGTGTCTCACTCAATTTTTACTAGCCTAAGGATGAAATATAAATTTTTAATTACCAAAGTAGAATTTTATAATAAAAATTATGGGATTAATTTTATAATTTTATTTATAAAATTATATTTTTATGTTTATAAAACATACCCCACTCTCACATTTTTATAAAAAAAATGTTAAGACTCTCTCCTTCCTTAAGGTCATTCCACTCCACTTAATTTGTTCCCTAAAATCCGTACATATAATTTAGAAAATATAGAGTCTGAGTTATTTTTTCCTATGGACACCAAATTGTGAATATAGCTATTTATTTTTGAGAACATGATAAATTTAAAGTGTTTCATATAAATTCATTTATATTGTTAATAGGAATTTTAATGTAAATCAGTTAGTTGAAAAAAAATAAAAATTTTATGAAAATCATATCATTGCTGGTGTTAAAAGAAAAATGTAGATAAAGCTGATAAAATTTGGAAAATTTATCCCAAATATATATGAAAATGAAGAATTTTAATCAATTTAATACCAAGAGATAATATTTATATAGAAAATGAAATATACTTTATAAAATATCCCAGTTCCTAATGCTTTCATTTGAAGGCATTTGATTTCAAAACCAAACAAAATGTCATAATTATATAAGGGGAGGGAGATAAAGGTTAGTGCACGGAAGAGAAATAGTATCATACTTGTCAAATATAATAGATTGAGAATTTTATTGAGATGTGTGAAATAAATCATAAATACTCAACTATATATAGGGTTGATAAGTGTTGCGTAATCCAGCAACAAAGTCAAATCAAATTTCTATAATAATAATCTAAACACTATATTACAAACATATAATTCTTCAAGAAAATAATTAAATAAAATCAAATTTAATATATTTTTTTAATATTCCTCCGCAAGATGTACATGGAGTGAAACACAATATTTATCTTGAATATGAATATTTGTAACTTAACACCCCGCAATCTTCAATCTTTAATCAAGTAGAATTTGTACCCAAAAAAATATAGTAAGGGGAATAAAGTTTTGGAAGCTGACAACAACACGGCTTAGAATTATTACACCTACAGTATATTGAGGTGAGTATAACTAATAACAATAGTATACAGAGGTCCGATAATAATACTATCAACAAAAATCACACCTACTTTAGATCGAAGTGGGTAAAATATAATCAATATTTATTTTTGGATTAAAAATTAATTACCATGGTGAAGTGAGAAACAAGTATAAATTTCATGAGCATTTAGAATATTATTTTTTTTATTTTGTGGAAGTTAAAGAAAATAAACAGGAAGGATTGTCAATTGCAACCAGTCCAAATTGTTGTATTTGCAACTGGTGACCGCTCGGCAGTAGTTTTAGATTTTAGGCCACATAAATCATAGGTTTCAATACCATGTCAAATATAATAAAGAGATAATTTTATTGAGATGTGTAAAATAATTAGTAAATACTCAACTATATATAGAGTTGATAAATCTTGCACAATCGAATTGTAAGATCAAATCAAATCTCTATAATAATAATCTAATCAAATTAAATAAATCTAAATACTAAATTGCAAATATATAATTCTTTTAGAAAGTAATTGAATAAAATCAAATCTAACATATTTTTTAACCATATCACTGTATCATATCGTTACTGTATTAAAGTTATCTTTTTTTTTTTTTATTTGTTATTTTTGTTGTTGTTGAAATCTGTGGTTTCCGGTGGCTTGCGCTGTCCGACTAGTTCATATGGTCCAGTGCCTCGCACCCAAGATAATTTCCAACACGGACCCGGGTTCAGCTTAGCAAGCTAGGGGATGTGGCCCCAAGTACGGCACATGTGAATCGAACTCCTCACCTTATGCCTGTAGTCAGAAGTACCGATCATTCGACCACTAGACCGACCCCTTTGGGTTACTGTATTAAAGTTATCACCCATGATAAAGAGGATAGGGAATATAAGTAGGATCAGGGTTAAGTTGAGACAAATTATATGGTTAATATTTGGTGCAAGTATGCCACGTGTTATAATATGGTTGGTGCCAGCCAAAACAGGGTGAAAACTGGACAGCTTAAACAGGATTAAATTTGGACCCTTTTAATATTTGCATGCCAAAAAGCAATTTAAGTCCATAAAAATAAATGTTTTAATTTCTTAGTCCTACTTTAGGTTAATGTAATGAAACAACCATCAAAAAGGACTTACAGTTTTAGAAACACAGAAAATGTAACAAATTTTGATTTTTACACAAAAAGATATATTGAAGTGGCGATTGTATTTTTTACACTGTATATGCCTTTAATGGTTTTGTCCGTGTCAAAAAGGGTTACTTTCCTACATTCAAAACACCAGTTCTTGTGTTGTTTTCTTTATCGATATTTTTTTCCCCTAAAAAAGACTTCATTAACAGTGGCATTTTATTTACATAGAAAAAACTACAGTTTTTGAGTAAAATGACCATTAACAATGTTATTTTCGTTTTAAAGCAGTGAAGTACTTTCTAATATTGAGTACCCCATTATAATCAACGCAAAAACTCTAGCTTATTTATTCCTAAGGAAAACGCCATTGCCTTTATGATTGGATAAAGTAGAAATCATGATTCGATAAAGGATTATTAAAATGCATATTAAGACAAATATTTCATGAGATTGAGAAATGTCTTATGTATTTACTAACAAACGTATACGTACTTTGCATACTATTCATAAATTTACTATTTAACAAAATATTTTACGTACTTGAAAAATCGAGTGAATTTTTCACTTTAATAATATTATTGATTACATCATAATATTATTATTGGCATGCATTGTATGACCGGATCATTGCATAGTTGCATTGGCAAGCGTATAGTGTAGCGATTATGTTAGTTTCATGTTAATGCATTATATTACCATAGGTGTGGTGTTTTTTAAGTAATATTATACATTTTAAATGCATAAAGGTGATTGAGACACTTAGTCAAAGGTAGTAGCTTCTGGCATGTCCAGAGGGTATCGGACGGGCTTGAGTTGTCGGACGTATCTTCGGACAAGTGGTTCCAGAGTTCACTTGGTTAGCCAAAATTTCAAAATTTTGCTAAGTATTTCCCCTGTATCCGTAGGGTGTCCGACTGGGTGTCCATCGCCGAGCTGCTGCCAGACAGCCGACTCAAAGGCGTCGCACACTTCAACATTCGAAAAAATAATTTTTGACTGCATATCACCTCTAGTCTCTTTTCACTTTTCCCCAACCACGAAAATTTCAGAAGAGAGAGATAGAGGAGAAAGAAAAGCTCTACCTTTAGCTCGTGTTTTGATCTAGCCCCTGAGTTCATATGTGAAAACTAAATAGTTTTTTGGCTTCCTTAGAGCGAGGGGAATATTTTGAGGTAAGTCTCACTTTTCGTCTTGTTCTTTTTCAAATCCTTGGTTTTTGTACCTTACTCATACGTTTAAATAAAGTTGAATTTCTTTTTCTTCATAACATGTGAAATATTTTTTTGTATAGGCGGGACTTAATCCATGTTCGTCCTCTAGGTCATTTCTAGGATTCAAAGACGAAGTAGAAGCTTGGCGAAGACAAAGCAATTTCATCTAGCTTCGGCGTTCAATTGACTTCAAGTCTTTTAGACTTTCTCCTCAATATTACAAAGGCTACGCATTGAGGTAATTTTTGTCAATTTATATTCTCGATTCCGATTTCTCAATTTCCATATCGAGTTAGTCATTGAAACAGATTTATAAAACTTCTTTCTTACGTCTTAGAGAATGTTTTATATAAAAGGAGCGATGCGATTTGGGTGGCATGCTAGATTAATTTGGGGCAAGCAAGAAGTGGATTTTTGGGGGGTTTTGACGTTAGTCTTTCAGCAACTACTTAGTGCATTAGTAAGATACGACAGACTATAAACTCAACATTAAATAGAGAATTTGTAGTTTATAGACGTGTATGAATTATATTGCATTGGCATAGTTGATTGGCATAATATTTGGCGTAGATGATATGATATTCATTCATATGATAATTAGTCTTATTTACATTCGTAGAATAATTTATCATGTAAAAGGGCGTTGTTATTATCACATTCATGTGAAAGCATTACTATCAAATTCATGAAAAAGGGCATTGTCATTATCATATTCATGTGTAGGTGAGGCATATGCATTGGCATGTGTGAGTTAGAAATCGAGTAGTCTTTTATTTTCTTTTCGGGACAAAAAATATTATTTTACAAATAGCGGGAAGTAATGAGACCTACAGCTTTACTGTAAAAAATTAAAAACGTGATCAAGGACATTACCATTGACTAGTGTTATCACGCGGGAATCGGGTCAATGAATATCATGATTGGTGTTACCACGCGGGAGGTGGATCATAGCGTCGTTTTATGAAGCGATAGATACTAGTAGGTGTGGCGTTGGCGAGGCGATGGCGAGGTGTTGGTGAGATATGATTATCCTATTGCATAGTCATAGCATTAGTAGTATGAGTATTCTCATTGGTATTCACATTAGCGTTGTTCACACTATTACATTGTTGAAATATGTTTACTTTAAATGCCTTATTGTTTATGAATAATATACCCATTCATATCATATAGCACTTAGACTCTATGTCGTCTTAATGTTTATCATCTAATCGTATATTTTTCTTCTTTATTTTCTCATGCGTGTTTGTTTAGATGCGAATGCGGGATTCGAGTATCCTTAGATACTCATATATATATATTATTCATTTTTTTATGCTATAGCAGGCATAGTGGAGGCGACATAAAAGTTAGACATTATTGTTGCTCATATAATAATTTTGTAGTAGTTAGAACATGTTTAACTTTTTTTTCTTAATTATTTTTGTCAAGTAGATAGTTTGAGGCGATGTACATGTAACTAGTTGTTTACTTTGTATTAATGTTGTTTTTATATAGTGTTAACGTTGACATTCTTATTTCTTTTTAGCATAATTTATACATATATTTTAGGATAGTCTATATATATGTATTTTTTATTGCACAATCCTGATGTGGTTATTGTATATAGATGTGTCGTATCGCCTTGCAATAGTGATTAAATATTGTAATAATAATGATGGCGTAAAAATATTTCATGTTCCTTTCTTTTCTTTTACTTTTCTTTTTCTTTATTCTTCTCTCTTTATCTCGTCATTCCCGGGTCACGGATTTCAGGACGCGATATTATATACTAACATAAGAGCAAAAACTAATAAATTATTTTGAATAATTTTTAATAAACATAGAAGTATTGCAATTATTATTTATATGAATTTTAAGTATGCATCATATAGAAATTTTGAGATATCTACTTAGACTTGCATCACTAATCTTGAGAATTAATATGGTATTTAAATATTTTATTAGGTTTGATAGATATATAAGTAATTATAAATTATAATTACTTAAGTTTTGATTTTTATTTTAAATTGGTTAAGTTTTATTTTTTGAAAGATAAGTTTTTAGTTGAAGATAATGTAAAATTCTCAAACATGTTCATTCACTATTCAGGCTTGTGCATTTTCCCTTTATATGCAAGTCTGAGAGAGGGTACCAATTACAAAAATCGAAAATAATCTTAAGAGTGCTAAGAAATTGGAAATCATTCAATGACAACAAATCAAATGAATTTGAAATTAAATGGACTACAACCTATTAATTCAAATTCTTAATTCAAAGATTGAACCAATTTATATGAACTACCCAAATATATAAAAGAATGAATTACCTTAGCAGCCGCTTTACAGTGGTGATACGGACGGCAAGGTCAAGAAAAAGGAAGACGACTTCATTTTAAATATTTAAAGATATTATATTAGTTCTTAAAAAAAATATAAGTTAGAATTAATTAATTCATAATTTTAGGTACGATTATTTTTGTTACAAAACAACAAAATAGATGACAAATTTTAAAAAATATATATGTGAAATACAAAGTAAAATTAGCTTTTTTTTTTTACAATAGTTAGATACTTATATGTATATATATATATATATATATATACACACACGCACGCACGCGTTTGTTTTTCGCAACTTTTTATTTTGATGATAAAAGTTAAAATTGCATGATGAAGAAGTCAAAGATACTTCGAAGATCCGTCCTTGTAAACCACTTAAAGTTGTAGAGTTGGCATATATATATAACGAAAAAAGCACTTTGAATAAAAAGGTGTTCATTCTATTTTATATTAAGTGACGATTTTCAATTTTTTATCCATCTCATAGAAAGTGTCTGTTTAGAAGATTGAGATTGTATTTATTATTATTTTTTTTATTTTATTAAGTACTCTACATATTAATCGAATTTGAATATTTTAATGAAGGATGATATAATAAAAATAATATTATTTTTTTATAAAAATGAGGCCACTGAATGATCTCCTTGATTCTTATGACAAATTCTAAAATGTCAATTAATATAAAACGAAAGGAGTATTTGAAATGAAGATGCTAGCGCCAAGTTACAACATTTAAAACTTTTCCACAGAATCTACTGTGATTGTGATTGTCTAAATATTTCTAGCTTTCTCTTTTGGATTGCGTACTTACGATAACTAAGGTACTCTAGAGAAAATAAACAGCAATATATCATCTACGATATATTTTAGTTAACTTTACTCAAAAAAGACAATACTATTCATATTTTCAAGTGGAGTGCACAATAAAGTGAATCATATTTCAAAATATGTAACCTGATATTTTTGGGCCAATTTAGACGACAGACTACATAACTCAATTAAATAGATTCATAATTTGTTCCCACTTTTCAGCAAAAATTAGTTTTTTCCATTATGAAATAAGTTCTAGCATAAATTATAGCTTTTAAAGATCAAAATAACAAAAAGAAAGTCTCATATCAAAAACTGCCTAGCTAAATGCAATTCAATATCAAAAAAAAAAAAATTATTTAAAAGGTATCAATATCACTAACAAGCAATATTAAAAAAAATATATACACACAAAAATATGTGTTCACCTGCTCCAGAGGGAACTTGGTGCCATTTCCCTACTCCATGCTCCTGAATATACTTCTTTAGAAGTTCATCTTCTTCCTCAGTCCATGCACCTTTTCTTACTCCCAAAGGACCACTAATTTTCATAATTATATCACTCTTTTTTATTCGTTTATTTTTATTATTGACATGTGCCTACCAGTTTGCCTTGGTCACACGTGAATTTTAAATTGAGATAGTTTGCTTTTGTCTCTCCTATAAATAACCCCATATGTGCAGTTTCTAACTTTTTCATGCTCAACAAAATGCATCGACGTGCAAATTTGCACACCACAAATCAAGATTTTGTTTGATATTATTGTGTTGGGTTTAAATTAATTCCTATTTTGGATGTCCAGAGTTATGTCATGTTTTGTGTGGTCCAATTATATTCTGACATGTGGCGTACTTAACCTCACTGTTAATCTTCGCGAGTTAATGTTAACCATGTTATCCACTTTTATTAATTTTTTATTATCCTCTACCTCTCAATTTATTTTCTCCGAGGGAATGCATAATCTGTGTAAGTTGTATATAGATATTACGCACTGTGTTTATAAATAATTGAATCGTTATATAATTTTATACAAGAATCAAATATTGAAGTTTCAAATTTGAAATAAACTACGTGTTGGGGTGCAAAAAATAATATTAAGCAAAATATGAACATCAATTTTTACATGGTTCGGCCAAATGTATATTTGTCCACAGAAAGGGGACAAAATTTTATTAAAAATCACTCAAAAAGTGGTACAAAAAACTTACAATATTTTTGCCACCCTCCTCACAACTCTCACACTTATTTTTTTTTTCCTGCTATTTTTGGTGTATATTCTACAACATGCAAGCATACATATTTATACTACAAAAGTGGACATGTTTCATTCCCATTCCATCACCATCTTTCATCTGAAAGTTTCACCAAGTTTCAAGCACGAACAACCTCCAAAATGGACTTGAGTAACCTCTAAACTTGATACAATGAGCTGCAATGGTGTGAATATTATGACCTTGAAGGTCCATCAAATTATTCAAAGAACACAAAACCCACAATTGGTGTGAGTTAACTTAATTTCCACGGCTCGACCAGTTTAGCTAACGCAGCAAGAGACGAGCCTTTCGAACCCATCGCTACCCTCGCACCTTCTCTAGCTTCCTTTGCCCGGGCCCGAACTCGCTCCCCTTCCTCCAAATCCATCAACTCGGTAACTCGCTTTGCCACCTCATTGGCAGTCACAAGTCCCCCTTCGGACTCATTCATCGGTAACACCAACTCCAATTCTTCCACCAAAAACACTTTGTTAAGCCGTTGTTCCGCATAGAGCGGCCATGCCACCATCGGCACCCCAGCGCATATAGCTTCAAGCACCGAATTCCACCCACAGTGGGTTACAAAGCCGCCGACCGAGTCATGGTTCAACACCGCCATCCTTCGTCCGATCTAAGAAACCCTCGGGAAGCAACATATCCAAGACCGGTTCCGGCGGAACGAAAAAGAGCTTGCTTTTGTCAACCAACGGTGGAGACCTCACCACCCATAGGAACCTCTTCCCGCTTCTTTCCAACCCAATAGCTATTTCCTCCAACTGCTCTTTCGAAAACAGGCCTAAACTTCCAAAGCAAAGAAACACAACGCTTCGACTCGGCTGCAAGTCAAGCCACTTCAGACACTCCTCCCTATTGCCACCCTGTTGTCGATTATCAGAGGAGATTAGGGGTCCTATGCAGAAAACCGGAGGGGTCGGGTTATCGGGAACACAAAGCCCGTGCGATATTACTTTCAGAGCTCTAGGTTCAAGTGACTCGAACGTGTTCACAATAATTCCAGCTGATTTTGGCAATTGGGTTAATAAGTTTATGAAGGATGTGTATGTCATAAGGCTCCTATCGAGCATAGACGGTGGCATATCGGAAGAATGAATAGGAGGTACCCCCGGAAAATATAGAAGCGTGTTGAGATCTTTAAAGCTTTTAATCGTATTGCGATGGACGGTGGGTAAGTAAAGGTAGCAAGCAAGGCAACTGGCTCCGGAAGCAAAGAAACAGAAGGTAGAGATACCAAGTTCGGAGCCGATAGCCAGGACGGGAATGCAAAACATGTCGATAACGAAAGAGACGACGGAGGTGGAGAGAGAGATAGACTCAAGGGCGTGTCGGACATTGGGGATGTTCAGACGGAGGAGCTCAAAGGTGGCAGCAGTGATAGACGGGTGCGAGTCAGGGTCGAGGGTTAGAGGGACGACGGGGAGGTCGTAGAAGGAGATGGAAGGTGAGGTGGCGGTAACGTGGCGGATGTACGGGCCTGTAGACCCCGTATTGAACGGCGGCGTGGAGTTCATGATGATGATTGAGAAAGACGGATAGTGATTGAGTAAGAGCTTGCCCAGCTCAACCATGGATATGAGGTGGCCAATGCCTGGAGAAGGATACATAACCATAGTTTTCATTGCCTCTAGAGAGCAAGAGCAACAAGGATATGAGAAAAGAAGAGTAATATACTATGGTAGATGTTGCTAAACAATCAATAAAAGGAAAATTATAAACTAATGATCGAAATAAACTAACCACATGCAAAACAATTACATTTGATTGGTTAACTAGACTCACCCCAAATGGTCGGTTTAGTAGTCGAATGATCAGTACATATGATTTTATGCTTAAGACAGGAAGTTCGATTCATATATGTCGCATTTGGAGCCACACTTCCTAACTTGTTAGGCTGAACCCTAGTCTGTATTGGGAATTATCATGGATGTGAGGTACTGAATCCTGTGGACTAATCGAACGGCGCAAACCGACGGAAACTACATATTTAAAAAAAAAAAAAAAAAAAAAAAATAAAAGAA
>MKEJ01105924.1:0-11068 GCA_001753735.1 Embelia ribes
AATTATAAAATACTTATTTTTATAAATAAAATAATTATTAATTTTATCTTCTAATTTAATTAAGAAAATAATTTTTCTTGTGTATTAAATAATTATCTCTATATTTATTTAGTAGAGAAATTATTTAAATGCATCTTTTTGATATTTTAAAAGACATGTAATACTTTCTTATTGGCTAGAATTTTCCATGTCTACAAAGGTTATGACATATTTATTGTATTTATCATACATCCATAAGATCTGAGTATAGCTACTAGGTAATTCTATATAAATACACCAAAACATAATCTTTTGTATGCAATCTAAGCATAACAACTTTCTCGGTTCTTTTCCTTATTTGGAAGAGCAAGGGAGAGTATTTGTGCCATGTATAGTGAAAGCGTCGTTCTAGTAACACGTCTCATCGCTACTCTATTTTTTTTTTTTCCAGTGGTCTGCTGTGCTGATTCAATTCACGTGGAATTCCTCGTTGCGATTAGGCATCATTTTCAAGATATGATTCTTTATTTATTTACGTTAATGCTACATTGGAATTAATTCGTATAATTCCCAACTCAGTTTTTGTAGTAAACTTTTGTACAACAAACTTTACCACAATAATACCTTATTACATTTCTCATCGTCATCATTATTATTTCTACTAAAAAATTTTCTATTAATACTCCCTCTTACAATAAGTGTTGTCTTGAAGAATTTTCCCTAATTCTTTTGAAAATAGTAGCTTTTCCCCTTCTTCTATCGTCTTGTTGGCTTCATCCCACTCATCGACCATGTGTTTCAATTCGGCACTTTCATTTTTTAATCAATGCCTAAATTATCCTTTTACAATTTTTTCCATTAATTAAAACTAATTTAGTGACTAAATTATCCTCACTCTCTCTTCATCGTTAATTCTCCAAAATCCCCACCGCATCTCCTCTCTGCCCTCTCTTCAAATCCCCTTTCCACCTATGTGAGTTTTCTGAAATTTATTTGGTTGTACTTTCAATCAAAATATTATATAATCAATGAATGTTCACAATGACATACCAACCAACAAAGTAATGAATCACTTGAGTTTCTTGTCCAATAATTCGCACTCTGTTTTGATGAATTACCGAATTGCTTTACAAGGAACAAAACTTCCCAGCCCAAAATTAATTTTGCTATTCATAAGAATTATTTTTTAACTCGAGGCTAATATTAAAATTAGAAATGAATAACAAACATAATTATCAAGACAATATATTAAGAAAAGGTAGAGAGAGAGAGAGAGAGACTACAACGGCAACCGTTTTAGGAGAGGATGCGGAGATGAGAGGCATTAGAATAAGAAAAGGGGAGAAGGTGAGGAGGGTTTCAAGAGAGGGGGATTTGAAGGAGGAGAAATGAACAGAGAGCAAGGGGTAATTTGTGCATAAATTAATTTTAATTAAATAAACTACTAATTAAAGAGTAGCTTGGACATTTATTAAAGAAAAAAAGGGGTGAATTGAAACGCATGGTAAATGAGAGGGTGAAGCGAAATACGACGGTAGATGAGGAAGGATAAAATTAAATGTATTCTTTTAGAAAATTAAAATTGCATTTATTATTATTTTTTAATTTTATCCATATTATTTAGACTAAATTTTTAAACAATCCATACGGCTCAAATATTTAATAAATGATATTTAGATAAAATATATCATTTTTTGCTAAAATTAAGACTATAAATGAGTTCCTTAATTCATTTGTATTAATTTTAAATGACACTTATTTTAAAACGCAAGGAATATTTTAGACATTTCATTCATCTCGAGCTTTAACTTGTAGTTCGGTCCAATGAACTTTTCTCGAGTCCAAGTTGAATCGAGCTTCACTTTTTAGCTTGAACTCAGCTCGAACACCGTACAATAAATAACTGAATAGTACATATCATTAATCATACATAGGTATGAAAAACAAATACAGACAAAATCGTAATAGAAATTATTTCTTAAATCCATCACAATTTCACCTATGTATTTCACATATAAATATATTGTCTCAAACCATGATAAATAAGGAGAGTTGTGTTACGTTGACAACCAATGATAAAAATAATCACATGTTACGACATGGATAAAAGTAACAAATTTATTAGATTCGGATATAAAAGGATATGAGTATCACAAAAAATATACTGGCAGATTAATTTAGATAAGAATGAGCAATGTCCAAAATTCATGTTAATAAACCCATATGATAAGTTATTCTATTTTCACATAGGCAATTTCAAGCTATTTTGGATTTAAGTTTTAGATGCTGGCCATGATAAAACTCGGAGCCAATCGCCACAGAATATATAATTTGAAATTATGAAAACAAAATGTGGTCCAAAATGTAGCTATGGAGAATTCTCTCTTTATGTAACATGGACCATGCGACCCAATCAAATTCTAAGCAAGAGGTTGAAATATATATATATATATATATATATATCCATGCCGGGTCAAGAAATGCTTATTTAAGTTGATAAGTGGTCCACAACAAGAGAAAAAAATTACAAAGAAATCCATTACTTTAAATAGTTATGGTTTATGGAAAAATATTATTTTCTTTGTGGCCACAATATATATTGGAGTCCACCTAAACTTCTTTCTATATTTCGGTAATGTAAAGACATAAATTAAATCCAAGAAATAAAAACAAAATACCACATCTTTGGTGGTCTGTATAACTTTTAATCCACCTATTAGTGGATTCTTTTTTAGCACAAATAAGAGACTTTTATAAGTAAGGGAGAATTACATAAATTGTCCCCATAGTTTCAACTTAAAATTTATTTGGTCCATGCCGTTTCAATTGGAACATAGAGGTTCCCAAGTTTTCAATGATGTAATTAGTTGTTATAAAGGTCAAAATTTATATTAAATGATGAAAAATAAATCATGTGACCCATTTATAATAAAATTTGTGGTAAATTAGTATGTTTATGATTTATCAACAATGCTATCTTCTCTGAATTTGAGCATGTTAATATTTTTAATATTGGAAAAAACTGTGAAAATGACCGGATATGTCACTTTTCATAAAACTTGAGAACCAAATCCTTCACCTTTTCAAATGTAGGGACTATATGTCATTTGTAATTCACCTTATGTTAAACTTGTTTAGTGTTAAAAATCATTATGAGTTACTTGTATCATCATTTGTTATTCAATTCTTGTAATTGATCACCACATATTATTTCATTTATTTCAATCGGCAACTGCTATCAGTAATCATTCCATTAATTAGTTTAGGTTGCGTATAAATAAAATAATATAGTCGTATTTTAAGGAATAATTTTGATTTGGCGTGAAAATTTTTTTCTTTCAGAAATTATTTCTAATGCCTGTGTCCGAAATTAATAACGAAAATTCGCTTGCAAAAAATTCTTGTAATACCAAAAAACTCACGAAAAAAAAATATTTTTAATTATTTTTTATAATAAAAATATTATTTACCAAATAATACACTAATTATTAAAATATTTTTTTTTAACAAATACAAGAATTATACTATTTTTAAAATTAACTGTTAAAATCGAGTTTTAATATGCAGTAGCACTCCAAAACTAGAAGTTATTATATATAGAGGGAGAGGGAGGGTAGTAAAGATTTTTATAAAAGATTTTAAAAATTTTATTTGTAATTGGATCTTAAGTGATTTGAAAGTTATGATATATTCTATTTTTTTATTCTATTTTTCTATTTTCTACCTATTTTTTTTTTCATATATTTTAAAGCTCAGATTGCTTCGGATACAATTTCCAACAAAATTTATAAAAAAATTTCTAAAAGTTTTTGTGCATGATTCTTTATATATATATATATATATATATTTATATATGTAATACACAATCTATCCTATTCGGTAGACTGTGACCCTTTAAAGTCCGAATAAAGTAATAAAAGATTCATTATACGATATGCATCTAATCACCACCAACAATGGGGTTTTCCTTCATTACGGTGCCCTCTCGCATAGCTATTCTCGCCAAATAAATTTCCAAATTTGGTCTCCGTTTTAGAAATCTTAATCCGATTTCTAATTATAGCCTCTATTTCTCATCTCGATTCGAAAAGTTTCTCTCTTCTTTCGTTCTCCAGGTACCCTTTTATTAATTTGCGATTTCATTTATTTTTGGTGTGGTTTGAAGGTAATTATAGAGGTTAGATGGTTCTGATCGTTGTAAAAATTAGTAAGAATTAATGGGTTTTGTATGTTTTCGTCGATTAATTGTTAATTTGTGTTGAAATTTGCATATTCATTGTTCGGTTTGATTAATTTATTGTTGAATTTTTAATTTTGGGTTATCGATGAGGGGTTTGATGAATTGGGTGTTTGGCAGAAAGAAAATATTAATCTGATTGATAAATAACTCAAAACCCACTTTTGATTTCCCTCGATATTTGGGTTTGTTTGGTTGCAGCTTTTAAGCGTATTATTTTCTAATTTTTTGCTTAATAGGTGTTTTGGTCTAAAAAAGCCAGAAGCTTTGAACTTGATGCGCTAACTTTTTGATTACCAGGAAAAAAAAAAGTTGCTTTTTTGCTTAAAAGATCTAACCAAACAAACCCTTTGTACGATTTCTTTGTTTATGGGTAAATGTACTCCTTTTGGTATATATTCTTTTTTGACGGAATAATTTTGGGTAGAAAATTGGAAGTTTCTTCGAGGGGATCTCTATTATCCTGTAATGTGATGAATATTAGTATATTATTACAAGGGTTTATTTATTTGCAGTTTTTAAGCAAAAACCTTCTAGTGTTTTTTGTGTCAAAACATCAAAAAGTGCATTTTAAAAGCTAAGCACCCAAGTGCACACCAATTCTTAAGCAATAAACCAGAAAAGCTCGAGTTTTAAAGATGCAGCTGTAAAATCCCTAAGTTTGTACTTCAATGATCCAATGCCTGTAGTTTCGGTCTTTATGTTAAATGATTTTTTTTAATTGTTTGTTTTTTATGGATATGGACTGGGCTTTAGGGCGAAGGGATATATATATATATATAGTGTAAGGAACCCAAATCCTTTCACAAACAATATCAGTCAGAGAATGATCATTTGAGGCAATTAAACTGACTATGTGGGGCATTTTTTTGGTTATAGTTCAATTGAAAATAAAGGAAACAATTACAACTGGAACAAGGACAACTTACTGAAATTGTAATGCTTATAGAAAATAAAGTAAACTAGATAGGGAAGAAAGAGTATATCATTTTCAGCATAAATCCTTAACGCTGCTGCTGCTCATCCTTATATGCTATAACCGATGTTGAAGTTCCAAGTAATTGCGTAAATATCCCTTGGTTTGTCAAATGGAACAAATGCCCCTTTATTTCTTTCATTAAGCTCTCCCTCTTTTTATTTGAGAACAATTTAATACTTAGCCTAATTGGGTTCGTTACAACTCCCACCCCCTTTAAAACTCACCTTGCCCTTAAGGTGAGGTAAAGGATATCAAAACTCAGAAGGTATACTCCTGGTGATCGTAGCTTGGAAAGTTTGCAGGGATGGGACTCTCTTTGAATCCAACCTTAAATGATAACCTTTTCTTAACTCCTTTCAAGATGTCGTTCTTAGTGGCATCACCGCCTAGTTTAACATTTGAACTCATAGATATTGTTTGCTCAAAGAAATCAACAGAAATTTCTGGATTTGAACCAGTATAAGCTTTATCTTCAAGAATGCCAGGTCCCATTCTTTTAACCATCTTTGACATTGCACCAGAACTACCATTAAACCCAATGGGAATATACGATTACATTTGCAGGCTTCCATCACATGTAAAAAAGGCAATGAATTTTGTCTTTAGATAATGACAGGTAAGAAGTTACCCCGACCAAAGGCAATGTTATGCCCACTGAGTGACATAAATTCTGTGCAAGAATTTAATGCTCGTCTGTAAATTGCAAGGGAAGCATTACCTTAAGCAATTGAGAAACATACCATTATGCCGGCTCCACACACCTAATATTAGCTACTTGCAGTGCATGTTCAATCACGAGACAATATGTCGCCTCACCATGATACCTATCAATAAGAGCCTGAGAATCTTCAAATCTTGCCACAACTAGATAACCTTCAATCCCAGGATCAAAAACAAGATGTAAAATTTCAAAGCGAACAACAATATTGAGTGGCTTCTCGTTAGCCTAGTCCATAGTGACAGGGGCAACAATTGCTTGCCCAATCAACTGCCAAACATCAAATATAGCAACTTTTATGCAGACTCCCACCGCAGACCAACCTCGACCACTAACACCGGTCAAGGATTTAGCAAGCAAGCCACTAGCCAAAGAGGACTTGAATTCCTTGGCAATAGAGTAATCTGCGTTAATCTTGAGGAAGGATCCACTTTCATTGGCCGGTCTTAGTTGAAAAAGAATCATACTGTGAAAAAGTATTTTATCTTCCCTGAACAATTCTCTAACCTCTTGCAAGGCCAGAGTCCCTCCTGCTAGTTATACAAGGTAGCAAAGAAGAGTAAATTACAAGAATTTGAACTTTGATAACTAGTTCAGATCAAGAACATAATTTAGTGTACGCCAGGTTATAGAACTCAAAACGTGCTTCTTGAAATTCTTCTGCAACGTCTACCATATTACCTAGAATTGAACTTGTTATTTGAGTTTCTTGTGTCAAGCTTGGGCTGGCATCTGCGCTTAATGTAAATGACAATGTAGTCCAAGCTTTAAGTCCATCCAAAAGGGTCAAGGGCTGTGAAACCATCTTCTTCTCCACTTCTCCTTTATTTTTATATCTCTTGGGGGCCATGGAGATGATGGAAAACACATTCTTCTCTAATTCTTCAAAGGCTTTCCTGTTGTTACTTTCACTCTCTCCAGCCATCTCAAACATAATTATCGGGCCATTACAGAAGAAGAAAACACCGGCTTCATTAACAACAGGTCTAGTTGTTAAAGTGTTCCCAGATCCAAACTGTCCATAGAGTAAGGTTCCTTTGGGTGCCTCAACACTTTATTGACTTTAAAAGTTGAAGATATCCGAGTGGCAGCTCCAACTCTTGAATCTGTGCCATTTGTCTATATGCTCTACCAACGTCATCATAACATTTTCTTATCATCAAACGTGTAGCGACTAGGCCAGCCTTCAGTCCATCTTCCTGGAAGTCATTTCTTCTTTTTTCTAGAATGCAATCAAGCTTGAATGATGCCTTTGATGCTACATTTGAACGGCGATGATGAGCTGTTGTCCCCTTCAGCTTAGTATGCGCTGGCATATTAAATGTTTCATCTTTGCAACCTCCGGGATCAAAGCATTCCTTTAGCTCTTCATATTTAGGAACAAAATCTGAGTCTTTCATTGCTCCAAAACACATTTGTTGTGTCTTGTTGATATGATTGATCGCCTTCAAATTTTAGCAGAAAAGGCTCCATGTGGCCACCAAGAGTAGTATCATTCTTCAAGTAAACTGATTTTGGGATCTCAAATGATTCAACAGATGTATGACCTGGATCAATAGCGTCAGGTTGCCATCAGCCACAAAATTTCAGAAAGTATTTCTAACTTCTCTTCAAAACGACGACCATTTCCCAAGATACAAATATCCCCGTTATTGTCAAAACCATCTTCACCCTTCTCCTGAGCTAATTGTGAGAATATACACTGTATCCTGTGGATTGTTGCTTTCAATAACGTCTTGAGGTGCAAATAGTTGCTCTTGGTTGTCATGCTCTATGAAAATGATAGCATTCTCAAAGTGAATTTCATCATGTTGTTGAATGTCATTGCTTGACCTTCCATCATACACCTTGAAAGTGTGAACAACTTCTTCCTCCACTATTATTTCTCTACGAGGCATTTCATCGAACACCTTGTAGAAAAGTGGAGTAGAACCTGACTCTGGAGCTGCAGATGAAGTATTTTGGACTGAATTTGGTGGAGCTTGTTCAAGGGACAGTTTGCACTCCTCATCTGTAACTTTCCGTTCCATTGGTGTGTCCCATAAATTGGCTAAGAGATCAGCTGGATCATCAATAGTAGGAAGCGGATAAAATTTCTCTGATTCGTCTTCATTTATGAGTGATTTTTCTGGACCTTCGTCTCCTTCGTCCTCCACTTGCGTTCTAGCAAAATAATCACAAATTACCGTCTCGAGCTTCTTACTATGCTCCTTGAAGAGCTCATCCCTCTCTCTTTTTTTGTTGTTTAGCAAAGTGCTCATCCCACCTCAGTTTTGGTTCATTATCTACCTCCCCTTGTATTACCTCTTGCTCAATGTGCCGGTCTTCCATATCCGGATCCAATTTTCTGACTGAATCTTGAATGTTAAACGCATCTCTACCATTAGTAGGCTGAACATGATGTGTGGAGTTGGAAGGAATCTGCTGCTGCTTATAATTATGGTAATAAATAGCTTGAGTTTGGGATGGTTCTTTGGAAACGGGATGGTATATTGGGCAGGAATGATATAGTGGTTGTCGAAGGTGGGTCATAAAGGTTTGATATCGCATTGGAATTGGTGTGTTGACAAGTTGATGAGGGTGTTGAAAATGTGTCATAGAAGGTTGCGGTGGTGGAATGGGTTGGTTGAAGAGTTGATGAGGTTGTTGAAATGAATCCTCAGAGGTTAGTGGAAAAAAAGATTGGAATTGGCTGTTGTTTTCTCAAGTAGGTGGTGAGTATGCTGTGTACTTAGGGAACCAATATGGATTATCCGGCATTGTCTTAAAACTGAAATTGAGCGTGAAATAGATAAAATCCGAGAGGAACGGTAGCTCTGATACCTAATGTAAGGAACCCAAATCCTCTCACAAACAATATCAGTTAGAGAATGATCATCTGAGGCAATAAAACTGACTATGTGGGGCAATTTTCTGGTTATATTTCAATTGAAAATAAAAGGAACAATTACAACTGGAACAAGGAAAACTTGCTGAAATTGTAATGCTTATAGAAAATTAAGTAAACTAGATAGGGAAGAAAGAGAATATCATTTTCAGCATAAACCCTTAATGCTGCTGCTGATCTTCCTTATATACTATAACCGATGTTGAAGTTCCAAGTAATTGCATAAATATCCCTTGGACAGTCAAATGGAATAGATACCCCCTTATTTATTTCACTAAGCTTTCCCTCTTTTTATTTGAGAACAATTTAATCCTTAGCCTAATTGGGTTCATTACATATAGATTTCTTAACTACATGTGCAACTTTTTTTTTCTATTTGACGCCCTTGCGAAAGTTAGACGTATGACATGTTAACTTATCCCAGTTCCTTTTTCAGGTGAAGATAGAAGAGAACTCGTATTGGTATCACTAAATTTGGTGGGATTTTGGGTGTCCTATCTCTGTAGTAGAGAGAGAGTACTGGTCCGCTGAGTACTGTAACTTCACAAGCTCAGCATCGTCCCTTGCTACTCTCTTTTTACTCTTAAAATCGGAAAGGAAAGAAGAAGAAACGAAAAATAGAATTGAGACCATTTGATCCGCTTGGGGCACAAGGGTGGAGGCTTTTTTATGCAATAAAGTTAGTTTTTCCTTCTGCTAGCATGGGTGCAGCTTGCTGTTGTATGCGCGGGGATTATGAAGATTATTTTAACCCGAGCAGCAGTGTTTACAGAAACTGTTTATGCCTCCGTTGCTTTGTTCAGAATGTTTTAAATGTGGTATGGTTCTATGGTTCTTGTGAATATCTCTCTCTTGTTATAATGTCCGCTCACGCTATAATAGGTACTCCTTTATATTTGGTACCCTTTTTGTCGCAAAAGAAAATTGAAAACATTCACTTCACAACTTTGTAGCAATTTTAAATGAAACACCAATTGGTTTTGTCTCTAGTTGTTTGGTACACGAATTGGTCACGTTCTCCAGTATTGAAATGTCGACTTTGAATCTCATATCTTGCGTATAATAGCGACTAGTGGACAAAGCCTCTGAATTGAATTTGGTCTGTTAACATGTTAGCGTTGAAATAATTATGCCCATTTTAGTTTGTTTTTATCCTTGCAGTATTCATCTTTATTTCGGAGAGGGCAACAACATGCCCCCCTTCCCACATCAATTCCGGGGACTCCAGCCACATCACTTGACAACTCGCTTTGTGATATGTATCGGTCTCCTCCGAGGCCTTTGCCTTACGATGCTGATCCTCGATATTTTCAATTGCAAAGAGAAAATTCGAGTCATGATAAAGGCTCGAGCCATTCACATGGGGAAATGGAAACTCAGCCGCTTCGTACCAACATGGAACTAGGTTCAGAGTCTTTAAATTCTCGAAGCAAGTGGAATGAAACCATCTGTGAAGAAGGAAAGAAAGAGTACCATAACAGGTCTTCGCTGAAGCTCTCAACTGAAAAGGCTGCAATTGGGTTTGCTCATATTTATTCATCTTCTTCGGAAGATGAAGATGTCTGCCCCACTTGTTTAGAAGGTAAGCAAATTTCTCATAGTTTCTTATTTTGTCTTACGGTTCTTAAAAGGTAAAAATATGCCACATCCCGATGATTCTGATGGCATAATATTTTGCTTTTTTTTTCGTTCTGTTTGCTAAGCTAAATTTTACACGTGTCAACTAATATATAAAACTATATTTGTACAATGTGTGCAGAATATACTCCAGAAAACCCAAAAATAATTACGAAATGCTGTCATCATTTCCATCTCGGTTGCATATATGAGTGGATGGAGAGAAGTGAGAGCTGTCCGGTGTGCGGAAAGGTAACACTTTTTTTGCACGAAAAAACGTTCTCATTTACTTTGGTGAAGTTTTTGAACTGGGAATTTTATAGAGGTCTTGATGATTGGCTTTAGCTACTGATAACAGGGTGACAATGCTAACAGAAATGTATATGTTTATTTCTTGCTTTTTGCTAGGTGATGGAATTCGATGAAACGCAATGATCTCATTGGGACGATCAGTGTTGTGGATGATTCCGATCCGACAATATTATAGCACCGAAGGTTGGGAAATTCAATTACAAACAAAGATACGATATACAAAGGTTGGAACCGGATATTGTACAGACCTTGTGAATAATATGGTGTTTGTCATATTTAACATGATTTCTTGTTGGTACTCGTTTCTCTTTCATGCTCTCGCTCTTTTTTTTTTTTTTT
>MKEJ01105926.1:0-16549 GCA_001753735.1 Embelia ribes
GGCACAATTCATGTAAATTTACAATTGTGGGATCTAATTATAAGATCATTGTTACCCATAACGCATTGAAGGATTGAATAAGCCTACAATCCAGATCGAGTTTTTATCAACCTAATGACCGTATTGATAATTATTGGGTCGAGGATAAAGAATACTGCAAGGTTTATAACACTTCCTACATGTCAATTGCACGTTATGTTGGGTCCTCATTGGTGGAAAACACTTCGAATTTGTGATATGCTACTAAATTTATTGATAAAATCTATAGCATAGTTTACGTATATAAAAATAATGACAAAATAGGTTCAATTGTTGAACCAGATGCAAAAAAAAAAAAAAAAAAAGTGCATGTACGACTCATTTGATTATACCAGTAGATGTGCTAATGTGTTACGTGTATATGTAATTAAGTCGTCGTAACATTGCAATTTTTCATTTGACACTTTGGGTTCAATTTTACTGATTGGTGATTATAACATGACAACAACGATTTTCATAGCATTAATTATTCAATAAACCACATCAAAATACAATGACTATGGTAAAAAAAAAATTACTTTACAATGCATAATTTTGTGTAGTAGATAAAATAAATCTTATAATACTATGGAAGAAAAAAATGTAATTAATGTTATTAAGTATTTTGATAAGATAACTCAGTTACAAGTATTCGACATAATCTCAAAGACAGTGTCTCGATAAGTATTCCAAAATTTACACTTAATTATTAGTTAATGAAAAAATTTGAACCGAGTTGCTAATAAGTTAAGTCCGGTATCCGAGACATCTCAATATTATAAATTGACATCCATACGGAAATAAAAAATATTTGATTTGTGCATTATTTTTTAAATAATTAATCATACCATAAATATAAATTTTTGCTTTAATATTTATTCGTGCAAGTTTGTTCCATTTTTGAAATATAATTTACCAATTTGTTACAGCATGCACACCTTAACAACTATTTCATTCTCATATGTGTGAAATTAAATTATTATGTGACTAAATATCTACATCTAAGAACCAAAATAGAAAATAGAGTATAAAATTTCATTCAAAATGTATATATAGTATTTAAATTATAGACTTACAAAATCAGACATAAATTAGTCATTTCAACATGTATTCTACCAAATCACAAATCCACATAGGCTTGTCTTGACTCGTTTCGATCTAGATTGATGTCGGATTTGAGTACATAAAAGAATATGTATTTGTATTTTAATTTTATAAAAATACGTTTGAACGAATGCAAAAGATTTGTTTTCAATCATCACGATAGTATGTTTTTAGATTAGATAGGTATAAAGTGATTTATCTCCATTTATGCGATGATTACAAATAAATGATTGACATATTTGGATTTATCAATAAGGTTCTAAAATATAATTAGGTTAAGATGATTTTTTTAAATTATAAATATGACCTTGTGTGGTTGAGCTTTAAAATAAATTGAGTAAGAGTAATTTAAAAATTGAAAAATTAAGAAACTGAATTAATACTTTTAGAGTAAAATTATATAATAGCATGCCCATTGCATCGTCCTTTAAGTGAGACTCTACATAAATAAGAATCCATGCCTGTGATGTTTGGGAGTTCTTGTCTAATGCTTGATTAAGCAATTTGGTACAGTGGTTCTCCTGTCATGTTTCTTGGAGAAAGTGTACTTACATTTTTTTTAATATATTAGTGATAATTAAAACGATAATAGTTATAATAAACATAATAAAATAATAATTAAGAATAAGAGAGAATATACACTTGCAATGAAAGAAAACAAAAAGGTGTAGGAAATTTTGATTAAAATTTATGTCGATGTGGCACTGATGAGATATATAAAAAAGTCATTGAAAAGATGCTTAAAATAATCTTTGCAATGTATATGCTCTCAGCATAATTTTGTAGGCCATAGGCTCAAAATTCACATCATGCTTTAGATTTTTTTGGAGAAGTCGAAGTCATCATATTCTCGTATTCTTAAAATTTGCTAAGAAAAAGTGCCCTCTAATTATTTGAATTTGAGAATGCTATCAACACATGTTTTAAGAGTCCCATTTTTTTATCTATCTGATTCCAAGAAAAAAAAAACGAAAAAATATAAAATAAAATTTACCAGTTCAAAAAAAGGAGTGATAAAACATACCCCTCTGAATTAGTAATAATTATCCTTGGTACATGGGATCGAATTTCAAATAGGGCCCAAATTTAGCCACATTCAATGGGCTGAACAAAAACAGGCCTATTCAGAATATTCTAAAAGGCCCATTATTATTTTGGTACTCCCCCTCGTGTCCGCCGAGAAAAAATTATTCATTGCCTTATTCGGAATTAATACAATTTCAAGTAAATTTTCACTAATGCCCTTTGTCGTTATTAGAGAGATGGGAATATGACAAAAAATAATAGGGACAGAATTAGTCATTTGTATCTCATTCAATTTTCAAAATCTTATTTTTTTAACTTTTATCTAAAATTATGTGTCGGCCAAATCGAGACTAATATATGGATAAAATATTTGATTCCACACCATCGCAAGATTCACGAGCAATAAACACTTAAGAAAGTTTTATCATCTTCATTTCCAATTGAGAGAAAACTTATTATTGAACAAAGAACGAAAATAATTAAAAGAGGGTTACGAGTCTATGACTAGAAATTCACAAGTACGTAAACCATTATAGGCATCCAAACTTAACTCCAATTTGGGATTGTTGTTTCTAAATTGTTTATGTTTTTTTTTCTTCTAAATTATAGCCAATGATGTTTGGTAAATATTAAAGACCTTATTTTTAGAACCTGCTGTTGTTTTTTCTAATGAGCTTTTTGAAGCAATTCAATGATTGCTTTAAAAAAATGTTTATGCTTTTCTTATCATTAATTTTTAAAATAATTTTCATTATATTTTATTCATTTCCAATACGGTGCTAATTTTGTCATTTCACCATAAAAAATTAATTTGTCAAATATCACACTATTTATCAAATAGATTTTGAAATATTTTTTTACCAAACGTTTTGATTGTACTCACTTCTATAATAACTAATAAATATAATTTTGAAAAACAGATTTTGATAAGTACCAATATTTTCAAACTAGGCCTTAATCTTATAATTTTGTAATAAGAAGATGGAGCAACAATGTCTACATATTGCTTGAGTTCTATACATACACAGATGGCTACATTTTGGAATACAAACGGCTAAGAACTTGCCTTGTTCCCCCACCCCCCCTAATTATCTATTTTTTAAAACAATTACTTATTGAGATTTGGTACTGTATTAAATTACCATTTATATTGACATGCTTTGGTATCATATTAATTTACCATTTATACTAAAAACAAATGACAACTCTTTTTATAATTACTAGCACACACACTTATTATTACTTTCCCTATATTTATTATCTTTAGGTGATCTTGCACGTCACACATGTGATACGTACGAAACTCTGAATTGCAATAATAATTAATTGAAAAATAAGGAATCGTTAGCCAAGACAATACTAATAATACAAATCCGGATCCAAAATTATGAGATTATAACAGAGAAAAATGACAAAAGAATGAAAGAGGAAAATTACCATTTTCAAGATTTAATTTGCGAGCCCTTGTAACATTGACGAGAAGATGAGAGAAAAAGAGAGGGAGAATACAAATTTTCCTCGTTTAGAAGCACCCCTCTATGTAAATGTATGGATTGAGGAAATATTATTTTTACTTTGATGCCCTTGTGTAATCGTATCTATTCAAAATAATACTATGCAAATATGATATTTTAATAATAGGAAAAGTCATTTTTGTTACACAAAAAAATTGGCACAAATTCGTCCTGAATAACTGCTAAATTTGTATTATCTTTTAATAATGGTATACATATATATTATTATCCAACAATTATTCATTATATATTTATCGATACTATTATAAAAGCATACACATTTTGGTGACAGTTAAAAATGAAACCTCTTCCAACTTACTAATATTCCTAAATTACCCAGTGGTAGTTACCCTTTAACTCGCCTAAAAGATTATTAAAAAAATAGATTTAAATGTTAATGAAGGAAAAACACGTTGCCACGTATTTCCATGTAACTATTGTCCCTCCCCACTCACTTACACGTGGAATAATTACCACCCTCGTGAACTGTTCCCACTACAATAAATTTGTAGTACTATAATAATAAAAATAAAAACGCATGTCCTTCCCGTAAATTCTATTTTCAATTTCATTCATCAACAAATTTTCCTAAGTAAAATTTTCTACAGTTATTTGTCAAGTCATAAACCCTTCTAAAAAAGATACATTTCTTTTAACTTTATTTTTACAATTCTAAATGCGTTTATCTCTTTGCTCACAAGCTCTGATCTATCTGTGTAACTTTAATTTTTAAACATGATAACCTTTGAATAGTTAAATGGTTAATAATTTCGTACAAAATTTTATAAATTATCATTATGACAAAATTGTCCATGCATGGAGAATGTGAGACCACTAGATGATAGGATAAGTGATACTTCTTTGTACATTTTAATTATCTTCAATCTTTTCATGTTAATTGTGATTACTATTTTTTTTACATTTGCACATTTGATAAATACTTAACTTTTTAATTGACTTAATATTTATCATTATTTTAATAAAAATGGCGCACGTATGGAGTGCGTCGTCCGCTAATTAGTATAAATGGTGGCCAAATTTCTAAATAGATTACTTTTTTTAAAAGATAAGAGCCCAGCCCCAGAATTTCATTTAAATCCAATTTATTTATATTTTTTAAAGCCAAGCCAGGCTAGCCCGTTAGAGGGCCACTATCCGGGCTTTACAGGCCTGGCCTTGCTTCTCAGGTCGAGAATTTGGACATTCGAAGCCTTTGATGTCCTTGTTTGTAAACAGTCTGAACCAAGTTCGGCTTGTCACGGGCCACATGCAGTCTTGTTTCATATCAGGCCAGGACAGATATTGGAGGCCCACTGACTGGCCATTTTTCCAGTCCTTGGTCATTCAAATATTTCTCTCCTATTTGTAATAAACAATTAATTTATACATATAAATCTACAAACAGGAATGGATCGCGAGGGTATGATTTAGATTTACAACTAGGTATGACAATTGAATCCATATCTGCGTGTACCAATCCAAATCCACTCTGATTTTGCCAACCCCAAATCCGAACCCGAACCCGACCCGCTCATTTGAAATTACATTATTACCCATATTAGGGTTCCATATGATACTTCCACTGTTAATGTGCCTTGCAGTTTTTCTTTTGAAAAATCATTATTGTTTCTTTGGCGCAGGGCGTGGAAATGGGTTTTTTCAAAACATGTATCTGGGCGGGGTGGGGGCCTGGGAAACCTGATCCCCAACGGGGGTGGGGATGGTTACCCAATTTTCAAAACCGCCAGGGATCAGGGGCGAGAGCGGGGCGGGGATTTTTCAAGGAGTCGGGGGTATGGGAATGGTAAAACCTGCCCCCGCCCCGCTCTGCCCTGTTGCCATGCCTACTTGGTCTTATTGCCTACTTGTGTTCCCCATGATGTGTGTGTGAAATTCTTTTTGTCCTCTTCTGTATGATGTCTCCAGATTTTTCCTATAATTGCCAACTTGTCTTTTCCGTGGCTGTGTGCTTCAAGAATTTCGTCTTTTCTTCTATAAGATGTTTTTAGAGTGTCTCCATGACGTCAAAAGTGTATCCATGGATGCTTTTTTCGTCTGCTTAAAATTTGATCACTTTTTACAATTGCAGGCTTCAGGGTAAGTCGCAAGTAGTGCAAGATGAATTGCTGAGGCTTGGCGAACAAATGATTAATAGTGCTGAGGGTACACGAGCTTTAGCACTGGAGCTTTGCCGTGAATTCGAAGACAAATTTTTGCAACATATCACAACTGGTGAGGTGAGAAAAAAGAGAGTTCTTATCAGATAATACATATTATCATCACTGCGTACTTTTTGAATTGATGTTTATGATTAAATCGCTTTCTTAAAAAAATCAGACTGTCATATTTTCAGAATTTGAATAATTCAATTCTAAATATTGGCAGAGTTCTTGAATATTTAGGAGATCTTGTCCAATGGACAACTCGACATTAATGAAGCTAATCTGTGTTGTGTTTTAGAACATTCATCATGTATATTTGTTCGAGATAATTTACACTCTTTGGGCATTTGTGTATATCCTGTGTAGGGGGATAAATTCTGATAATCATGAAAACATATTATGTGGCATTGTAGTTTTAAGGGTTTCGCTTTCGTAAAATTTGAATTTCTACTCTGGTCTATTTGTAAAGACAGGATTTTGGTGAAATTTTTTGGGGTGCATGTGTTCTGCTTGAAACATGATAGTAGTAGACACCTGAATGATCTAGCAAAATCTGTCATCTATTTGTTGTCTCCCCTGCAAGATGTTCTTCTGCCCATTCTGAATTTCTGTTGTCAATTTCTATTGCAGGGTAGTGGTTGGAAAGTTGTTGCTAGTTTCGAAGGGAACTTTCCAAACAGGATCAAACAGCTCCCATTAGATAGACATTTTGATCTAAATAATGTCAAAAGGGTTTGTATCTTCATTTATTCTAAACACTTGATAATTTCCCTATTTAACTGCTGTTTTTGTTCCTCTGTGTTGACCCTTTTGTTGCTTGCAGATTGTGCTTGAAGCTGATGGTTATCAACCATATCTAATTTCCCCAGAGAAAGGATTGAGGTCTTTGATAAAAGGAGTTTTAGAATTGGCAAAGGAACCTGCACGACTTTGTGTTGATGAGGTAAACATTAGTAGATGTTTAGGCTTTCTCTTTGCTGGGATGTGATTTTTGGTGGACCTTTTTGTATGTTCCGTATAGTGGATTAGACTCCCATCAACGTATGCACTGTGAAAATTGATATGTGATAGCAGGTCTTGTCTTCCACATATGTCTTGAATACTGTAAATAATGTAGTGTTTTTGTTCCTTTTTCTTTTAGTAGTACCATGACGACATAATTTTTAATACCCTTGTTAGGTGCATCGTATACTTGTCGATATAGTTTCGGCTGCTGCAAATGGTACACCCGGTCTTGGAAGATATCCTCCTTTTAAAAGAGAGGTAATTATTTCTTGCATCTTTCCATTGTAGTGTATGTGACTTGATGTCTTCATTTTTTTTCCTAGTAATAATCCATTTTTAGTAATATAAGTAGATTGTGGCAATTGCAACTGCTGCATTGGAGGGTTTTAAAAATGAAGCAAAGAACATGGTGGTTGCACTTGTAGATATGGAGCGTGCATTTGTTCCTCCTCAACATTTCATCCGTTTGGTGCAAAGGCGGTAAGCTCAGCACTTAGACCCCAGAAGTGTTATTCATTTATTGTTGTTCTAATTTTGACATTTTCCAAGTATTGATATACTCTTTTTCTGATGATACACTTCATTTGAATCCTTAATTTATTGTGGTGTTGGTTTTGTCATGTTTTGGTTCAAGTGTTTCTCGTTTGCCAGTTGTAAAGTTTCTAAATGCTCTACAATTTACTATTGCCCTGTGGCAGACTGGTTTCGTTTTGTTTTGATTCAATCACTTGTTTAAAATATGAATCCATTAACATGAAATTTTATATGACACGAATATTCGAAGCTAAGTATGTGCGTACGTGGCTTCCTAGATCAACGTTTTTAGACCTTCTCTTCACAGGTCAGGTCAGAAGTTCAGATCTAGCTTGTCATAGAAAAGATAATTTTTGTAGGAGCCCACAGTTTTCTTGCTGCCTTTCACCGCATGCTTAAATATAGCTGAACCCAGACTGGACAAGCTATGCCACATGCTAAATGCAGTGTCCTATATGCTGCTACGAAGATCCCAAAGCATTGCCCCATGCAACCCTACCCTGCAGTCTAAACTGCCAACTGAAGCCGTGTGGTATATTCCCCAATAGGATGACCGGAAAAAGAATTTCTTAGAAGAAAAGGGTCATTATGACGCTTTCTTAGAAAGCCAAAGTAGAAAAAGTTGAAACTATATGCATAGACGACTAGCTCCTAATGTACTGTAATTCTTAATAGTATTCCATTTATGCTCACTCGATGTAACGGTGCTTGGAAAAGTATACAATCAAATCAGGCCAACAATCTCAACGAGTTATTGCAATAATCAGAGACCGACTTCGGGCATAATTGGCATGGCGAGATTATGTGGTCCACTTTAAGTCTGTTAAAAAGTTCATTTGAATTTTCTTTATGATAGATAGCCTAGAACATGGGTCATGGGTTTCAGATATTTATCCTCTTCATAAAGCTTGTAGTGAAGGTACTATCCTCTGTGGATAGGAATGAGGTCCTTTCTTGTGTTCTCAGGTATCCTTGCCATCAATACCATCTTTTTATACAAGTGGAAGCCATATTCTCAATTTTTTTACCTGGAAAACATGTACGCTTTGTTGATCCTTTGACACGTGTATGTGGCAGCCATACTGCTCATTCTTTTGTTTTTTTCTTCTTACGTAATTAGGTTGTGTGGCACATTGGTGATATTTAGTTGACTGTATGAGATATTTTAATATCTATTTCAATTAATTAATGTTTTATTGTTTTTAGAATGGAAAGGCAACGCCGGGAAGACGAGCTAAAGACTAGATCTTCTAAGAAGGGACCTGATGCCGGGCAATCTATACTAAATAGGGTTTGTTCACCTTCTCTTGATGCACATATTGTGTTGTGCTTGTGTTACTTCAATCTTGTTTTTATGTTAGACCTTGGTTTTCCTACTTGTTTTCTTGATTATATTCTGTTTCACTTTAGGCCACTAGTCCTCAAACTGGTGGCCAGCAAAGTGAAGGGAGCTTAAAGTCAATGAAAGATAAACCTGGACAGCAAGATAAAGATGGACAAGAGGGATCAGGCTTGAAAGTTGCCGGGCCTGATGGAGAGATAACAGCAGGTGTGTTGGTCGTGATGTTCGACTATATTTCTCAAAAAGTTTATGTTGTTTGACTGGAGTGTCTTTTTAGACATTTTTTAATCAGTCACAGTTAATTTTCAATTGTTTTATTTCAGATCTTCTTGTTTTGTATTATGTCACCAAGTGTACTTTACATGATTGGTTAAGACTGGCATGTTTGATTGTGTTCTTCTCGTTTTGTGGTTCCATGTATCTGTAAAACCTGTTCCATAGAAGGTTTTGTTTTCTAGTGTTTGGGAAACTAGGCTTCCAAGGAAAATCCATCCTCGAGAAGGTTCTCAAGTGCTGAATATTTTCCCAGAGATGAAAATTTTATTAGAAACCATTTTAGAGAAAATTTTCACTTCTAGCTAGTTTCAACCTAATGGAACTTTAATTTTTTTGAAAAATTATACAGTTAACTGAGGAATTTTAATATGCATCTTTTGCAGATAGATAATTATATCACGAAAGAAATAAGAAACTGAGCCAGGTTTCCCAAAATTTGTTATGTTGCGCCAAATTAAAGTCTAGGGCATCGTTGAATATCCATTGCTTATTGTCTTCAGGCAGGTGTATTATGTCTTTTACACCCTTATTTTTTCATATCTTAGTTAGTTGGTGAAAGACTCAATTGTTAATCTAGTATAATCAAGGGAATTTTGACATGAAGAAATATGTGTGGGCTGTATTTATCCTCATATACAGAAACAATGTTGTGTTACTAGAAGGAAGTCTTTGCCAGTTTTTGTACTTACTATTACCCACATCTGACCTGTTTGTATGGAAAGTTCTTTCCTCATATGTTGCCTTTTTCTTTCCGCATATTTTCCCCTATATGTATTTTATGTTGTAGGACAACATGTTCATCTTCTAATCATAGAGTTGTGCCGTTGCAGGCTTTTTATTGAAAAAAAGCTCGAAAAAGGAGGGATGGAGTAAAAAATGGTTTGTTTTAAATGAAAAAACTGGAAAGGTTTGTAGTCAGCTATTGGAGTGTACTTCAGTACTTAGTTATGCTATCAGCTTGTTGGAGCTAATGAAATTGTTTATAAGCTAATAATAATTCCAACACCATGTCGATTTTTTCAGCTGGGCTACACCAACAAGCAAGAAGAAAGACATTTCCGTGGCGTCATCACCTTGGAGGTATTGATTGCTATAAGCAGTTCTTTAACTGTATAACATCTATAATATTTGGTTTATTTTACCTGGAAGTAGATTCGACGATGTTTCCATTTTCTCTTTAGGTTTCCGTGCCCCATAGAATCGAGGCATTTGCCAATTGCCATGAATATCTTATGTGAGAAGATTGGGTAATATCAATTAGAGACGGCATTGTGCTCTGTAGGATGCTTAGGGGAGTCCCCTCATGTTTTCTCTTAATTCTGTCGAGTGTGGAAGCTAATTGTATCTGCTGAATATTAGAGAATAGAGATAACCTTCTTTTTTTCTTCTTCCATTTATTGGATAGTCTCAGTTCGGGTTGGAAATGGTATATGTTTGGTTGCAACTCAGACTACAATTTTTTGTTTTATTACTTAAAGATTGAAATATTCAGTAACATCCAAAGTCTTGGTTCCTTTCTCTTCAAGTACTCATCCTAAATGAAGCACTGAAGCTATTGCTGAAAGCAGGCTGAGAGACGCGTCATGTGATGCAGTCTCTAAAACGTTAGTTTGTACTTATTACTGTTGTATTGGAGCTGGCGGCTGCAAGGAGGTTTATATATTTCTGGATGTTCATAACGTGTACCTAGCATGAACAGGGTCCATGAAACACATGTAGGCTGAGGAGCGGGGGTTGATATATGACTCATGATATTTTTGAGGTTAACGTAAGATAAATCATGGTTAACTAGGGCATAACAAAAATATTTTTCTATCAGCAGATATGTGAGTTTATATTATCTGATGTCCTTCAGGAATGTAATATTGAAGAAGTGTCTGACGAGGAAGAGGTACCACCTTCAAAAAGCTCAAAGGACAAAAAAGCAAATGGACCAGATTCTAAGAAAGCGCCTCCGCCCAGTCTTATATTCAAGCTCACTAGCAAGGTCCAATACAAAACTGTTCTCAAAGGTAAATAATTTCATTTGTATGCAGTCTTGTTTGAACTTTCCTTTTTCTGGTTAATTCAACCAGATGCATGCTAAGCTTTCATCAACTTTGCAGCTCACAGTGCTGTTTTGCTAAAGGCTGAGAATGTTGCTGACAAGGCTGAGTGGTTGAAGAAGTTGGGGAATGTGATTTCCTCTAAAGGAGGTCAAATCAAGGGTGAATCTGGTCCTTCAATGCGACAAAGTCATTCTGATGGTTCCCTTGTGAGTTATCTTGTTCTTTTCTTTTGCTTGTGCTAGTATTCCAAACAAATTCCTTGTGTCAAATATTGTTGTGTTTTATCTTATTAGAAATGTATTTTTGGTACTTTAGATGCAAATATTTCTGTTAAGAAAAACTGATGAAAAGAAAAATGTCTTCCGTGAACTTTTGTGTAGCAATTCTTTTCTTCTGGTACATCCCCCTGTCACAAATCCTTAAACACCAAAATGGCATTAGAGTTTCCCAGGGTTCCGCATTTTTTAGGGGCTGCTGTCCATATCTCCCAACATTTGAGTCTGAAGTTGGTGCCTGCGAGTTGAAATCTCAGTTTGTTAATAACAATATCTTATGGTATGTATTGGGAGTTGGGGATCTGAACCAAGTTGGTTTGGGAAGAATTCAAATCCTCTAATGATAAGATTTGAAAGTATGATCATTGATTACCTTAAAACAATGGCATTAAATCTTCAAAATTACAAGTATTGTAATAATGACTTCAACTTCATGAACGAGCTACCTATCTATAGTGTATTTGCATCTCTGAAATTCTTGTTTCTAAGGGAACTTGTTTATCAAATTGGGCCTTATCGCTTATTTCAGAGCAAAAATTCTATTTTATTGCTTGATAGTTTCGTTATGTGTCTTAGATTCTTATTGACCTGCTTGATTTAGGATACAATGGTCAGGAGACCTGCTGATCCCGAGGAAGAACTTAGGTGGATGTCCCAAGAAGTCCGTGGATATGTTGAAGCTGTTCTAAACAGTCTTGGCGCTAATGTTCCCAAAGTTGGTTCATTTTCTTTGGCATCTACCTTTACCCTTTTAGTTTCCCATGCTTCCGTTTTATAAAAGTGCTTCATGTATTCTTTCCTGCAGGCCGTAGTTCTTTGCCAAGTGGAGAAATCCAAGGAAGACATGCTGAATAAATTGTATAGTTCAGTCAGGTAAGGCCTATTCTTGGTTGACCTTATATAAGAACAGCTTCGGACACTTTAAAATTTGTTTTACTCAGTGACATATCAGTCATGTATTACCATCGTAATTTCTAATGGCGGTCTCCTTTCTTCCTCCTTAATGGAGAAGACAGAAATACATAAAACTGCGCCAAAAATTGGCTTATACTTTACTTTTTAAGGGCAAAACTTCTGATTAAAGAGCATATGGATCAACTGCAATTCAAATGGTTGATTTTTATAATTTAATTTGATGCTTTTTTTAACTTTCTGTCTGGCTTAAAATTCTGCTGGATGTATAGTTCTCAGAGCTCAGCAAGGATTGAGGAGTTACTTCAGGAGGACCAAAATGTGAAGCGGAGGAGGGAGCGTTATCAGAAACAGTCTTCTCTTCTTTCAAAACTCACCAGACAACTCAGCATCCATGACAATCGGGCAGCTGCTGTCTCTGGATCCATGGATGGTGGTAGTGGATCAGGTGAGGGAAAAGCATTTATGTGTAGTGGTACTGTTAATATATGGAATCACAACTGAATACATTCTGTGTTTTGCTCAGTGTTTTATCACACTTCATAGCCTAGAACTTCGCGAACACCAAAATCACTTGTTTTTTATACTTCTAAGTGTTATTCAAGAAGAGCTTGTTTTGAAACAATGTATCAAAAACTCCATTGAAAATGGGGAATTTAAAATCTGAACTCACTGTTTCAAAGGGATTTCAAGCAAAAATTTTAATCAATTCTTTTTCTGAGGAAAAACAAAGCTAAAAATGAACACACCATTGAGAATGTCCATTTCGAAAGTGGGCTTATTTTGGGAGATAGGTTGAAAGTTGGAACAGGTTTGTTTTGATAACTAGACTCGAAAATAGTCTATATTGGTGTTTTTTTTTTCCCCCTAGAATTCAGTCTTTTGTCTTGCAAATTTGAGGGCTGCAAAGGATCTGTTCCATCATCCTCTTCTCCTCCCTCTGTCTTACACTTTGTATTGATCTGTTTTCAGCTGAGAGCAGCCCAAGAACTAGTGGGCCTGGGAATGACTGGAGAAATGCTTTTGATGCAGCCGCCAACGGTCCCACTGACAGCTTATCTCGATATGGATCCAATGGTCAGAGTCGGAAATATAGTGAACCCGATCAAAATGGCGATAGCAGTTCAAGGTCTAGCGGCCGACGCAGCACCCCTAATCGGATGCCGCCTGCACCGCCTGGTTCATCCTACAATTATTAGCAAAGTTCCATGGGCCGATATTCGATTCATGTATTCTTGGTTGGGGAGAGTTTCTCTCTCCCTCTATATCTATACCTTTGAGCTCTTACTCTGGAGCGCTCTTATTCTGGAGCTTAGATAAAGCTGTGATAGTAGATTTTGTAGAACTGGAAATTTCTGTCCCCTGAAAAAAACCCAGAAAAAGAGACATTTAAAATTCATCTTTGTAGATATATATTGCAGACTTATACAATATTATGCTTTATTTGGTTTTAAAGCTTGTGACTGTAATTGAGATGTATTTTCTAAAAGGTCGCGAGGATTGTAGTCTTTTATATTTTTTTCTTTTGAGAGTACTTTTTTGTTTCTTTTCTTTTGTGGCATTTTTAAGGTTATGGTCGTCGATATTGATGCAATGTTAATGAATGATATCATTTTACAAGATGTTTTTGGAATGAACTGAGATATTAACATACAATTTTATTAACTTTTTTTTTTTTTTTGGTGGGTTAAGTCAGATTTCACTTGAATCTTTTTCTCCAACAAAATTTCATTCAAAGGGAATAAAACAGCTTCACTGTTAATTTATCTTTTTGTCACCCAAAACTAACTATAACCGTTAATTGCAGTCCAACTTTGTTTTCTGCAATTTAAATTATCCAAATTTTCATTTCATCTCCAATGTGTTCTGAAATTCTAAGGATAATTAACCCTGTTTGTTACCGTAAGTAGGCATGACACGGATGTATATGTCAACTTAAAAACATGAATCGTGTAACATTTATTTATAGTTTTAACATTTTTTCGTGTGTAGTACATATAAACATATGCTATTAAATAGCATGTGCCTTGGTGGTTAGTAAGATATATTTTGGTTATAGAGGTCATAAATTTGAACCCTTGCGGATCCTTAGATTTTTTATTCTCCAATTTTATTCTTTGTTAACAATTAGATTGGTTATTTGGTGCATTGGGCTTGCATTTTTTTTAGTATGTATAGAGATTATTTTGTGTGTGCTGACTTGGTAGTTAGTGGCTTAACAGTTTTACATTTAATATTATTTTAAAAGTTATTCAAAATACGATATAGTTATATTGCATTTTCTGTATCTTAGTATCATTATACATTTTTAAACTCATATTTTCTATAAAATATTTTTTTATTTCATTTTAAAAATAAATAAAGCGATCTAATTTATTACTAATTATGATTTATCAAAATTGAAATAATATTACTTTAATATCTTGATAAAGTTTATAGTATATTTAAGAAGATAATCACACTTTTAATAAAATCTTTAATTATTTTCTTATTTTTTGTCATTTGAATTGTATATAGTATTCTAAATTAAATTATGATATAAAATTATACTTTTTGATGCGTTGCAACTTGCAATGAGTATTAAAATAAAGTTAAGATTTTTATTAGTTAATAATTTTATATCTTTTTATACATAGATTTGGCCTCTTTTGTTTGAATTTATGGATCCGCCCCAACTTTCTTAATAGTTGCACCAAAATAAGAAAATTCATATCGATTAAAACATTCGTAATAGGGGTGTACATGGTTTCACACCAAATCCATGACCAATTCATTTTGGAACAGTCCTTACTTTTTAGGACCATAACTAAATTGCTAAATTTCGATCCGGCTCGATTCGGTCATCTACTCTTCGGATCGGATTCAGTCTAATTTTTAGTTCTGTGAGTATGTTCCGAGATTTTATTATGAACTGATCTAATCAATTTTCAAAATTTAACAAAATATAACCATTATGTTAATATATATTAATTATGCACAAACTTTATAAATAACCATTATGTCAATAAATATTAGTTAGATACAAATTTTATATATAACTATCTATTTATAAAGCAATTTAACCAAAATAATGAAATATTATAACAGAACTTCTTACAAAATAAGCATTCTACGTAGTACTTTTTTTTCTCAAAATGAGAATTACAATAATACTTTTCTTCAAACAGAATCCTAATAGCTTCTCCACAAAACGAGTATTTTCATAGGATTTTATATAAAACGCGCAACTTCATAGAATTTCTTTCCAAAGCGAACATTCTAGCTGTAGGATTAGTATATTGATTATGTTTTGTATATTATTTATGTAGATATGCATGTATAATATATATAAAATAATATGCATGTATAATATATATAAAATAATTAATAAAATAATTTATTTTAAATTGATCACGGTCTAAGCTCATGTCTGGATTGGTCCGGTTCTGGATTATATTATGATAATCCAAGACTTGGCTTGAAAATCATGATTCCTAATAGATCGGCACAAGATTAAGGACACGCCAATTAGGATCGGATTCTTTTGGTCCACTATGTGGTCGGTTACGAATCGGTTTTCAGTTCTCGATTTTTTTGTACAACCCTAATTCATAAGATTTAAAGCTTTACAGTGTTTAAGTCCGCATTTAAGGGTTGTCAGCTCGGCCATGACTACTGAGCAACTAGTCAAAGATAAAATAAAAGGTCCTGTTATGGTCACATGAGATGCCTTAGGCATCAGATTGATTGTTTGGAGCTCCAAAAATCCAGGTGGGGAGAAGTCCATGAGATATTTGTAGGAATTTTGTAGAGCATCAGTACGACTAAAATTGAAAGGTTGGTAGAGTCTGTAAAATATGGTTGATCTGTAACCTCCTTGTTATGGACTAATTAGTTGTTGCGTGCAGTGGCGGGCCTATAATTTCTACGCAGAGGGATCCGAGTCTTCTCGGGCACGTAGTGGAGTTATTGTAAAATTTTGAAATTTACTAGGAGCCAAGAGGAGCCGCGAGCCCCTGCCCCTCTCCTAGTACCACCGTTAATTGTGTGAAGAACAATTTATTTCGGAACTTCCAAAACTTCTAAAGTCTTGCGATACTTATGTTGAAACTTTTGATCGGAGCCAACGTTTACACACACATTTCTCGCTTAGTTTCTAAATTTAAATTTTTAAAAACTCATTTCTAATACCATATAAAAATAGGTCGTGCCAGACTTTCTGAAAAGTAATTTTTGTTCATTGAAAATATTAATATATAAATAATAAATTCCGAAAAAATTATATTTTCAATATATTGGCATGTTTGTTTTTATTTTGGTACAACAAATTTAATTTTTTTAACAAAAAATTATG
>MKEJ01105950.1:0-10007 GCA_001753735.1 Embelia ribes
GATGTATCAATCCGCATATTTTGAATAGGATCATTTATGGGTTTTTTTTGTATGATTTTGATTTATTTAGATGTTTGTGCAATTTTAATGGATATTTATTAATACATGAGTAATTTTTTGTAGATTTAATATTAATGCTGTGCTCTTTTTAAATTGTTTGACCGAGTAATGAATTGGCAGTATAAGAAATGTAGATAGAATGATGGAAGAACATTAATTCAAGGGTTTTTTTTTTTAAAGAAAGTAACTAAGAAAAAAAAGAATTTGACAAGGGGAGGTTGAAGTCATTCATGAACAAGTTTTGATTGTTTCATTAAAGTCATTAAAATTTTAGTTCAGATTCGTTTATTTATAAATGATGTAAAATTTAAAAATAAAATAAAATTTAGTAAATAAACTATCTAAGTTAAACAAATCCCAGCTTGGGGTCATTGAATGATTTTGAAACTAATATATATATATATTGGTTTCAAATTAGAAGAGCAAGTTCCTATATGCAAACATATATTCCATATTAGATTTTTGATATACATGCTAGTAAATTATTATTACACGGTTATTTCGCTGTAAGTTCATTTTGATACAAACCTTTTTAAAGTAATTGAAGATCCAATTTAACTATTAATAATTAATTAAACAAGGCAATGCGAGCCCAACGAACTTGATAAACACCCAAATCTGAACAAATTGAATCTTAAAAATAGAAATTCGGGTGGATTAGATTAGCCACACGACCCTCAACAAGCCTTGTACAACTCATTATGACCCAGAGCCAACCTTGAGCGAGCCCACCATAAAACCGACATGATTGAATAATATAAGACTCGATTCTGCTCATTTGCATGCGTAAATGAAAGTAGCAACTTTTAAAGTCTTGATTTTGATCATTTACACACAAATCGTGACAGTTTTTTCTACATTCATGTTATTAAATTGGATAATCAATCTATTTTATTTTATTTAGTATTTCTTCAATTCCTTTTTAATTGCTACTTTATGTTAAAATACATAAATTAAGATAATCATTAATTGGTCTCAATTTTAGAGAAAAAATAATAATTTATTTTATTATCCTTTGTTAAATACTCAAAATATATAGCTATAATTAATTAATAGGGACAACGTTAGGAAAAGAGTAATCAATGCTTCATTGGGTTTTTAAAGTGATAATTAAAAAGAAATAAAAATAATTTAATTTATAAATCATGTAAAGCACGTATAGATCTTCTAATTTGTTTAAAAGTTTCAATGAAAGAAACCCTAAATATGTTGCATAATTGACCTTATTTTGCGAAGGCTGACACCCTTCTGGTGCTAAGGACGGATATGCAAATTCTCATAAATTTTTTTGGTTAAAATTTATAGTATATGCATTTTTTTTATAATTTTACCATTAAATTTATATTATAATTTTTTGTTTACATAGATTCAATTAACACCTATAAAATATATACTTATATGTTCTAATTCTGCCACTCGAATTGCAATTTTTAATACGCTAGTGGACCCTCTCACTGGGTAGCTCAGCACGTTTTTACAAATGAATAATAATTAAAAAAACATGATAATTCATTATGCTTTGACTACAAATTTGCCATTAACAATTAAATTTCCTTCTACAAAAGATAATAACTTTATAATAATAGTATTTCTTATGTCAACGAAGAAGAAACTTCGTACTAAGTACAAATCTAGAAAAGAAAATCATTATCTTAGAACGCCTGATGAAAAAAAAATTATTTATTATTTGGATAAAAATTAATTTTAAAGTAGTCACCATCAAATTTATGTTAAAATAAAAATATGGTATTGCTTCAAAGTTAAAAGCATGAGCGAGCTCAAAATTTTATAAGTCCCAAGTCAAACAATTCATACAAAATATTTTTATTCAACTCATATATTCAGTATATAAAAGTCTTGACATACCAAAATATAAGAAAGAACGCATGAAAAAATAGAAGTAACACAGGATGAATATGTTTTGAAAATCACAGAGCTAAGTTGATAAATTTATTAATACTAGAGTACAATCTACACGATACGCAGATTATGCGCATTATGTTCTTTTTTGCATCATATATATTTTTTTATATGACTTCTTTTTGTATTTTTTTCTAGTGATTTATAAATTTATAAAAAATCGATGGATAGGATTTATATTAAGATGATATTTTTATGAAAAATTAGTGTTTATTTATGTTAATTTTAAATATGTGAAAATTTTACTATGAAAAATATTTTAAAAAATTATTATTGATTAGGATAATATTTTAAAAATTTATGAAGAATCTTAAATTGGTGGAAATCAATTAATAAAATTTTTATATACTAACAATATTTTGATTCTTAAATATACTTTTAGTAATTTCTATTATGATAAAAAAATTTATAGCTATGCAAAGATATATATGAATATGTTAGGGTTGATATATATGTATATAATTTTAAAAATTTCTATTATGATAAGTTGATATTCACTGATATAATTTTAATAATTTCTATTATAGTAAGTTTTATTGTTCTAATCCTAATTTCATAAGACATATAATTTTAATAATTTCTAATATGGTAATTTTTTTGTTTTAAATCCTAATTTTATGGGACATGTGTCAAGTAAATTGTATGGATAAATGTCACAATTAGAGTAATAAAACTTGGTGAAATATGGAGGGATCGGATTTAAGTATATGCGTATATATGTATCCATATTTTAATTTTTGATATGAGTGGATTTGTTAGATTAGATCGTATGATAATAACAGAAAAGATTTGTATCCTCGTCCATAGGAGAAATATATGTCTTCAACAAGATTCAAACAATTTAAAATAGATTTTAGCATATTACAGTTAAGTCCCAAAGGTCTTTGCAAAATATTTTAAAAGTGAAAAGTATTTTTGGTATTAAGAAGTGTATGAAACGCTTTATAAAATTGATACCTTTTGAAGAATAGTTAGATTAGCTCGTCATGGGTAAGACTCTTTCAAGACCAAAGTTCATGTAGGACCATGTATTTTGGCAAAACACATATGTGGCATCTTTCGGTTTGGCATTGGGAGCGGTAGCCCTTGAAATGATATTGTGGAGTAGCTTACGTACGAACCCACTTTTTTGGTATCAAACACGAAAAGAGTAAAAGTTTGAATGAGCCTTGGCAAACTTGTTTGCAAACAATAATGATAAAACTAGAAACATAAGTTTGACTCATTTAATGAAACAACATTCAAATGTTAAACTGCATTTCGTAAGTTAGCTTGTAAACTAGCTAGCTGCTCGCAAACTACTCGAGCATGCATTGTGTATCGAGCTGAAAAAAACTGGAAATGGACCCAATGATAACAATCTATATATGAGGTGAAATGAAAATTATTAACTTACTGCTGGGTTTCGTTCAAAGCCCATGAACTAAACACAACCAGCGGAGAGTAATATTATTATTATTATTATTATTTTCGCACAAGCTCAATGCAATAATACGAAAAACTATTCGAATCTGAAAGGATCTTATTACATGTGTCACTAAAAATATATGATAAATTTTGTAAATTTGGCACCTTATTATTTTCTAGGTGTGTAAACAAAATCTGCACACCTAATTTTTTTTTTTTGTGAAACTAACTTTTTTATATAACCCTCCCGGCCCCAACTGCATTCACAAAAAGTGGTTGACTAATTATAAATACTCTGGAGTTGTAGTTTTTGTCTATCACCCCTTATATTCCAACCTTATAACATTTTCGATGAAATTTATTCTCCCTTTTTTTCAATTACCTTTTTGCTAGAGAAAAAAATAATGAAACGTACAGTGCTTGTCATATATCATGAGAGTATGTATTATAGCATATTTATGAAATACTTCGAGCCAAAATAAAAAGACAAACACATAAAGATAAGCATCTATTGACCAAATATATATTGGTTAGCCAGACAAAATAGATGATTTAGAGAATTACAAAATCTTTAAAAATAAAACCAAAAAAATAAAAAGCAGGTCCTACCGGGAGTCGAACCCAGGTCGCTGGATTCAAAGTCCAGAGTGCTAACCACTACACCATAGAACCACTTGTCTGTTAGTTGTAGATTTAAGTAATTACTCTCATTTAATTCTGTTTTTGAATTAATGCTTAAGTTATATTAGATCTTTTACTTGCACTTGTTTATTAATTGTAGATTTAAGTAATCTATTTCATTTAATTCTGTCTAGAATGAATGCTAAAGTTGTATTGAATTTTTTAGTTATACTGGTTATAATAATTTCCACTTGAAGGAATATGTAGAATAACATAAATCAACTCAAACATTTTTGCTGCAAAGATAAAATGAAAAAGTTCTACTCAACACAGAAATTGATATAATTATTGGAATGGTGCATTTTTTATCACAATGGTCAATGCTACGGGTGAAGATCAATGGATGGTCTTGCGTTACCATCACCATTGCCGGTTTTGCATTACCTTTAACCTAGTGGTAATGTAAATTAGCAAATTCAAAATTAAAGATACCCGAAGAGACTTACACTGCATTTGTAATGACGTTTCTCATCCTGATTTTCCCCTCGCCTGGTACATGTATGCAGTGACAAGTTGGCCGGATTAGAAGTGTTGAGTATATGCCATATGCGTTATCGCTCTCTCACATTGAATACAGTTATGTAGTATGCCTATGGTCTAGCCCATCGTGACTTGTTTCTTCAGGTAACTCGCCTAGCCCACCGCGATTTGTTTCTTCAGGTAACTCGCCCTCTACGGATATCTGCATACATATCCACTAACTGTGAATATGTCTTCTGATGACACTTCCTGTTTCATTACATCATTTATTGGATGAGCTGTGCCCAAAATATTTTGCGAGTAACTGATTTGGTCTAATTTAGTGAACCATGTACTCGAGCGCTCAAGTCTATACTATTGCCCGAAATAGTCCAACTCATTAGTATGGTTAATCCAACTTTAAGCCTGTAACTGAAACCAACAATAGAACAAATAATCCTTATGCTATTGCAATAAACACATTTAACTTTGTAGGTAGCCTACCATCTCATCAAATCTCATTTTCTGGTTCTATAAATGCAGATCCCGAATTTATGCGATATCGCCCTGGGAATACTACAGATGGTGTTGTATGGAATATACAGAAACGCACACCTAATTACGAACAAGAAGACGGAAGAGGATATCAGCATTGTGGTATTAGGTACTCCTGAGGTATATCCAGTTGATGCTCAAGCTACTGGAATCGAAAATAAGGGGACCAAAACTGAGATTTTTGAGGATAAGCAAGCAAACAATCTTGAGGAAATAAGAGAAGAAGATGGGTTGAAACACCGATACTGAACCCAACCACAACTAACATAAAGCTTGACTCATTTGGCTCATAGGGAACGTTAGCTATATGTGCAACACATGCAAGTCAAATGCTATTTTGGTGTACGAGCAAGCTCATTCATAGTACGTGAAATAAGCGCAAACAGCAGCATGTAACATGTCCAACTTGATTCGCACACCAATTCTATCTCAACCATATATATATAGTTATATACATATATCGCATAATATGACTGTATGGAACTTCCATTATCGATTCTGGACAGATCTTTTGCAAAAGAATAGCAATTACAGGCTAGTTTGGCGTTATCTCTGCTACGTTGATTTGCATACCACGGTGAACTTAAGTTGTTCCGAAAGCATCGACAAGTAGAAACCTAAGATCTTACGCACAAAATGAGAAGTAATACCAAATTAGTTGAAAAAGAAAACAACAGATGCAGTTTCAAAAACTCAGATCAAGCCACAAAGTCCAAGACTAAGATATATCCAGGGAATTTGTAACTAAAAAGTAGTCAACTTCAAGAATCGGAAACAGTATGCTCCAAGTACAACACCACAATTCAAATTTCAAAAGGGTGCAACAACTCTTTACAAACCTTCTGTTCTTCCTTCTTACGGTAGTTTACATTTTTCTGTTCTGTAGCGACAAAACAAAATGACAAAGAAAATAAGAACCAAAAGTTTCAAACCCAACCTCGAGCTTCCACAGCTTTAAAAATTCAAGCTTCAAAGGCACAACCAAATGTAGGGTAAGGAAAAACTTACAAACGTCTATCACCTGTTAGTACCATCAAAGCTTCCTTGAGCATTTTGGCGCTTTTTTTCTCGCCAATTCTCTCCCCACATTTTGGCCTCCGCAACAGCCCTTTCTCTCTCCATATCGCGATTCAACATCTTAGCATTCTCTCTCAGAGAGTCTTCCTTTTCGGGCCCTTCGAAATCCCATTTTCGACCAGATCCTCCCCCTTCTTCGTTCTTCAACAATCTGCCTCCTCTCTCATCCTTGGTGTCATATGACTTGTTCGCCAGATAAGACAGGGCCGTGACCACATGACCAATAAGAGGCCTTGCTGCAGCCTGTTCTTGTATGCACATCGATGCTACAGCTAGGGCTTGGTGGAGTCCTCGCACTGGGAAATGGCCTTGTAATCGTGGATCCGCAAACTTTATCAATTTCCTGCGGTCATTGAATAGGGGACGTGCCTGCACATTACACTTATCATAAATCTTCATAGAAAATTTTTAATCCAAAATTTGCCAAGGGCATAGGTATTTTAGTAGTAGGTTGTTCCACGCTTGACTCATCGTTAACCGATAAAATGCTGACACGTTGCTTTGTATAAGTGTGAGTCACAAAGGACATTGGTGATATTTAAAACTCTAACTTGAATTTGTACAAGTTAGAATCATGCACGCCTCCATTACGACTTGTGGGTCATGGGTTCGTCCCGTTGGAAACCTCTTTGGAAACAAGGGTAAGGTTGTTTACATCAGACCCTCCCAAATCCCGCAATGCAGAAGCCTTGAGCACTGGGCCGTCCATATGTATCGCATCACCTAATTTTATGTTATCTAAGTTTATGCAAAATACTGGGATTCTGTCAGTTGTCAGTACGAAAATACCAACAAATGTGTATCTGCAGTTTCATTTGCACTTTTTTCTGGTTTCTGATAGGCAATATCCTGGGATCGCAGGCCCAGGATTTGAACTCACAACCTCCATGTTAGAAGGTCGAGACTTGAGTAAGGTATCAATGAACCAAGAGGCCATTGGTTGTATTTACACCATAACAACTAGGAATATCTAAAAATACAATCGCATACAAGGGGCATGAATAACACCTTTCCAGATAATTCAAAAATTTTAGCCTCATTTCTTATCTAATTTTATCTAATTAAAATGGTACAACATGATACAAATGCAAAAACATAATGCTACACTTAAGGGAACAAGTATCAAAAAATAAATATGCATAGTTGAATTTACACTACTATGACGCATACGACTTGAATTTTATGTACAAATGCTATGTTTTAGTTTTTCAAAAGCTTTCAATAATCAATAACAGATTATTATTAGTACATACCCATGAGATGAGGTTCTGCTCTCCCAGGGGTCGGGTTTCATCAATCGCTTTACGCCCCGTAATCAGCTCTAAGAGAACAACTCCAAAGCTGTAAACATCTGACTTCACTGTGAGCTGTCCCGTCATGGCATACTCAGGAGCACAGTAGCCATAGGTCCCCATCACCCTGGTGGAAACATGGGATTTGTCCCCAGTGGGACCAAGCTTCGCAAGCCCGAAGTCTGATAGCTTTGGATGATAATCTTCATCCAATAATATGTTTGATGATTTAAAATCCCTATATATAACGGGAGGATTTGCTTTATCATGGAGGTACTCTAAACCCTTAGCCGCACCAGCTGCTATCTTCATCCTCTTGTTCCAATCTAGTGGTTCTTTATCCGGTGGAAGATCTGACAAATTCCGTATCAGATATTATAAGCGACTGATTTAAGAACATTTGCAACTGCTAAAAGTGGCACATATAAAACCTTCACAGATGATACAAACTTTCTTCCCCCAGTAACATGATATGAAAGCAGCAAGATAAGGCAATACTTGGCTACGTAATTGTATATGTAGTTCTTTATTAGGCTGGAGAGTTCAAAAAATTATTTTCTACCATCAGCCTTGGATGGATGACACATATACGTATTTTGTGGTCACCACATCTAAAACACTGCTTGTGAATGTGATTTACATTTACATGTGTGCAACTAACTTTATGCACAAGTGTCGTACGTTTAAGACCGATGGCAGGAAAAAAAAACTTCCACCCCCGGCGTATGTCAATTATACTCTACTTCCAAATACAAGATGCATTAGACATTTTCGCTCAAAAAGCCCATTTGCGTAAAGACTTTCCAACATTGTAGAAAATATCAACACTAGTCTCGAATAGGAAATCAAAAATTAATAAAATGTTACCATGAAGATGATCTTCCAGAGATCCCAAAGCCATAAATTCATAAACAAGAAGCCTTTGGTCCCCATCAGCACAATAACCAATCAAGTTCACTAAATTAGGGTGATGTAAAAGGCTGAGCATGAGAACCTCTACAAGAAATTCCCTGTTACCTTGCAGCCCATCTCTGTCCAATTGTTTGACAGCCACAATCTGAGGGGAAAACAAAAACATTCCCTTTTAAGAACTAAAGAATTTTTTTTCAAGAAGATCAAAAGAAAAAAATCTGGCTACCCTATATTCACGAATCTACATTTTCTATAATTCAAATTGACTAAAAGTCCCATAACACGATATCAATATAACATATTCACGATCTAGTGATTGAGCCATTAGGATCTTTAACTGCTTTTCATGTTCTACTCTCTTATACTTTAAGGCTATATGCAGCTTCCAATTTGTGTGCTTTATATGATAAACCTTTTCAATGGTTATTGGCCCGTTTTAGTAAAGGGTTTTAAGACAGGTTTTGAAAAATAGCTTAAACCCTTTTCTCTAAAATGAATTCTTCAACTCTGAAAATTTGTTTACTAAATTGAATTTTGCTCACTCCTCTCAACAGAGAGAGGAGAGGAAGGAAAACCCAAATTAGCCGAAATAAATTCTTTAAAATTATTGACCCAAGATGAACCCCCAAAATAGACTCTGAAATGGAAGGTACACCAGCGGCGTGATTACTAGATCATATCAACTCGCAATGTCTTATTCGTAAGCTAAAAATCAAGATAAATTGTTCTATATATAGACCAAGAACCTGACCAAACAAGATATGATGACTATCAATTGAATACTTACTTTGTAAGATGCAGAAGAAACTCAACCCCATAATATAACAACGGTTAGCAACTAAGAAAGTAAAATTACCTGGCCCGTGCTTTCGAGCCGCCCTTTGTAAACACTACCAAATCCTCCTTCCCCTAGGAAGGACTCGGGTCTGAAATTCTTTGTCGCAGCGGCAAGGTCATGGAAAGTGAATGTCTGAGCAGCAATGTTACCAAAGGGCCCATCCTTTGGACCTAAGGATTCTCTCTTTGACACAGCTTTGTTTTTCAATTTTGCCCTGTCCCCTCCTGCAAATTCAAATGAGATTGTTTGGTATGGATCCCCCAATTCCCTTCAGTTAAATATCTAAATCCAAAAATAACACCAGACTTTATCATTACACATAGCGTGATTGATATGACTCCCTAATTTTTCCAAGTTTCTTGACTTCTAATTCATTAAAATTTTAAGAACCAAAATCTGAACTCAAGGACTTCATCACGCCGCTATCTGATTGTGAGATTCGGACTCCTAAAATTGTATTGATTCAAATTTCAAATTAGCACAAGAAAGAATCACCACTAACAAGTTAAGTTGTCGGCACAAACGTTGTTTCTAACATTTGGGGCAAGTCAAACTCTTTCTCCCTCGGTTTAATACTCCTCCGTCCACAAATAATTACACAGTTTGACTGTGCACACTTTTTAAGAGGTTTTTAAATATAATAATTTAATATTTGAAAGTAACAAAAATATCAAATTTATAGTTTTGAATATATAAAAAGGGTAAATTTGATATTTTTGTTACATTCAAATATTAAATTATTATATTTCAAAGCCCCGAAAAAAAATATAAACAGCCAAATTTGTGCAATTATTTGTGGACGGAGG
>MKEJ01105977.1:0-10269 GCA_001753735.1 Embelia ribes
AACACCCTTTCAGCTAATTCCCGCCAAGCCTCGTCTGACCGCATCCGAAGGCCAACTTCTCGCGCCTCCAAAAATTCCGAGTTATACCACTCGAATGATCGCGATCTTATATAAGAAAACGATCCATACATCATAAGGAATAAAATTCCCAATTTTATTCCACTAAGTACTATTGGCACGAAAATCAGGTATCACCTCCAAGAAAATGAAACGACACGAAATACACCAAAACTTAAAGGAGGAAATGGTGAATAATAAAGGTGCATACCTCGAGGCCAAACGACAAATGAAACTAGATAAAGTCAACATCCGAAGCTCGACTCTCGAACTGAGCTATCTATGGATCTAGGATCGTATCGAATCTAGGTATAAAAATGATCCATGAGGCATAAGAAATAAAGTTTTCATCTGAAACAAATTGGCACGAAACCCTAGTCAACCAACGAGAAAGATAGGAGGAGAAACTTATGTCAGAATGATCCCCGTAAGACGTAGACTCTGAAAATTAACTCTATTTCGACATCCGAAGTCTCGATCTAGATGTTATACGGGCTTCTCCCTTCTCTTCTCCTCTCTCTCTCTCTTTCTATCCGGTGCAAATAATGAGAGGAAAGAGGGTATTAAGTCGATATAAAGTCGCTAGCCCAACATTTTCTATTTTTTTGCCTTTGGTGTAACGGTATACCAACGCCTTTTGTTGAAACTGGGTGTACCATTACACCATTGGGTGTGCCCGGCCCCCAGTGTCTATTTTCCCCTTTAGTGTAACATTACACCACTCCTGGTGTACTGTTACACTTCTCCTGGTATACCGTTACACCACCTTTGTACCATTACACCAACTTGTATGATGGCTTTCAGAAAGTCAACAGTGCATTGGTGTAACGTTACACCACTCCTGGTGTACCATTACACTGGCGTACTGTTACACCATACTTGGTGTACCATTACCCCTTTTGTGTAACAACTCCCAGTAACTCCAATCTTTATTGTGTACCGTTACACACTTGGTGTAACGGCACACCACTGGCCAAAATAAAAATTTAACTAACTATCGATCCACGAAATTTTTCTAAGGGGTCGTTGCCCCGCATCTACCATGCCACTATTCCATCATATAATTTGTAATAATTATATTATATAATGCTATATAATATTATTAAAATAAAAAAAATTACTCGAAATTTTTGGAGCATTACATCCTCCTCTCCTTAGAAAATTTCATCCTCGAAATTTAGAAACCACCACGACGGAAGACCACTACAATGGAATGATAAGAGTCCACCTCGAAATTGTCGAATCTCTAAACTTCAAAATAAAACGATTTCAAAATCAACGAATTTAAAAGGCGATGACAATGTGATGATTTTGGGGAAGATTTGGTAAGTAGATATAATTCCTTAAATCAATGAATGATGTGCAACATTCAAGGGGTTTCAGAATTATCTCCCGATCAATCTCGCCATAGATGGTATAAGACAAGGAATTCACATACCTTTGTTGATCAGACAGAGTAGCAATCCCTGGTAATGAATCAAAAGAAACGATACTCCAAATGAAACATTGAGGACATGGTATTTCTGACTCGTTAGCCAAAGATTAATTAAATGGAATGGCTCCGCCATTCGAATACAAAATCTACAATACTTCGCAGAATGTAGATAACCCTGAGAAATACCTCCAACTATATCTCCGAATTCTATTATAAAAACATGATACACCGAATGCTATATTATGAACATATCTACATCTATATCTATATCTATATCACATCTATATCTATATCTATATCTATATATATATATATATATATATCTATATATATATCTATATCTATATCTATATCTATATCTATATCTATTTCTATATCTATATCTATATCTATATCTATCTCTATCTCTATATCTATATCTATATCCATATCTATATCTATATATATATCTATATTATCTTCATCTGAATGTATCTGATTTTTTTTTTGCAGAGGGATTAGGAAGATGATGGACACTCTCTCTCCTGAGCTTCTCAGGGAGAAGCTCCCCCGCTTCCTCCAGAAGTGCGCTCAGGCTTTCGAATCCGATCGCCGCTACGCCAATGACCTCCGCTACCTCCGCGTTTGGCTCCATTTGGTAAAAGAATATTTCATTGTGGTTAATGTGAATTTAGAGAATCTTCGGACTGGTGTATCCAATTCTAAGCACTATTAAGTCCCTTAAAAACAATAGGTTTTGCACAGTGCTTCCCTCAAACTAGGAGACTGTGGTTCGTGCCCAGTTTCTATCCTCACTCTATTGTATCCAAATACTATGCAAATCACCTAAGAACAGCGGGTTTTGTACAGTTCTCCCCTACCCAATTTTGTCTCCACGCTCCTGTTTCCAAATGCCATTCAAATGACCTAAGAATAGCGGGTTTTGCACAATGCTGTCCTCAAACTAGGATACTATTGGTCCCAGTTCTATCCTCACGCTAATGAATCCAAACACTATTCAAATCATCTATAGTGGGTTTTGCATAGTGCTCCCCTGGAACTTAGAGATCATTATTCATACCCAGTCCTATTTTTAAGTATAAGGGTGTGTGTGATTAATATCCATATCCCAGTCCAAGGTTTGAGGTTTGATGAATGGTAATTTAAATTTAGGGGGTTGAAAATAGGATGAAAGTGCCCTAAGAAAATGGTGAATGTGATAACCAAAGTAGTTTTTGCTTTTTGATCTTTTTGTCAATCCTTTGGTAGCAATAGCAATCCTAGCATTTATAGCCAAAATGTTGACCCCGATAATGCTCCGCCATTGGCAGGGATAGAAACAGAATAAAAGGGGTAAATAAGCATTTCACTCCCTCCTAATTGTATGTGGTGAAATGAATGAAAGGTTAATTATTGTACTCCAAGGTTGAGTAGAAGTCATTTGTTTATGAATATAAATGTTTAGTGTTACCATGAAATGATTGGTTCGACTTTTAACTTAGTACAATTTTAGCTAAAGCAACAAACCTCTTATTAATTGTGAAAACTGCTGCCAAAATGCTTCACCCTTTTAAAACCCACTACTAACAGTCTAACCACACCTACTGCAGAAACGTTTAAGATTGTTTATGTTTCAATGGGCAGGAAAAGAACCCTGCAGATTACCCCTCGATTGGGACACTTGTTCTTTGCATTATTATAATTTATATTACTAATTCTTTCATGATAAGGCTTGCCTACTTGACTTTTTCATGTAGTTTCTTATGTGTAAAGTTTTGTTGTATACATGTATATAGTAATTTGCTACATACATCTGTTCATACATAGAGGTGTATGAGTAGAAAATCAATGTAATCATATAAAAATCAGTATAAATAATCTCTCCTATATGTCAATGCATGGTAGGATCTATGCAGCGAATTGCTATATACATATATGATATATCCAACAAAACTTCACCCTTTATCATTAGACCTATTAACTAAATTATGTCACCATAAGATCTCATGAAATTGATATTGCTTGATTAGATGGATTTTGTTGATGATCCAAAAGCTCTCCTCAGCACAATGGAAACAAAAAGCATTGGGATGAAGAAGTCGTTGTTCTATCAGGCTTACGCTCTTTATTATGAGAAGATTAAGAAGTTTGAGAAGGCTGATATGATGTACCACCTAGGAGTCAAGAAGTAAGTATTCACTCTTAAATAAAATAAGATTGACCTTTGGACTTTATGGGAGAACAAAAACAAGTTGCCTGAGAAATAACCAAAAGTATTCATAAACACAAAATGTATTTGTATATGCATGGTATGGTGTTCCATTGTCAAAATCTGCGTCTCATATGTATTACTTGTCTCTATCACCTGCTTCGTTTTTTTCTCGTAATTCAGTTGTTTGGAGAATATATTGTAGCAGGTATATATTTGTAAAAAAGGCAGATACATGTGATGTGTTCCTTGACATTTAAATGTATAACAATGCATGTGAACATGCTTTGCATTAGTTTTCAATAGCGAATTTCAATGGAGGCCACTTCTGGATAATTTTTGAGCAGCTGACTAAGTTTATGCTTATATGTAAACACAACTCCATCACATCTTGAAGTCCAAGCCTATCCAATCTTCAGAGAGTAATGTCAGTGACATAACTCTGTTCTTGTTCCCCTAATTGGATATGTTGTTATCCCTCTTTAGTTGTCAATGGTCGTTTATTCAGTACTCAAGCACTTCTCTTCATGATTCTGATTTAATTCAGTCAATGTGTTCTTTTGAGATAATAATTTGCTGAAAAGACATTGATGTAGTAGTACTAATAGAATTTGTGACAGTACTTGCGCACTTGAAATGTTCTGTGAGCTAATGTTTATTTTACCTTCTTCAAACTGTTGGGCAGCCTCTCTGAGCCACTTGATGAGTTGAAAAATTCATATGAGCAGTTCCTTCAACGCATGGAGCAGAACAAGATAAAGAAAACACAGGTATATTTCCAGTTTTGAGTACTCGGGTCATGTGAGGCTATACGAACAAATTCGCTCGGAATGTTGGACATGTCTTTAGTTATAGAGGGCCAAGAGACTTACGATCTTTATATTTGCAACATAGTGCTTCGACATCATTCTGTAAATATTTTAGTTAAGAGGTAATTTTTTTGAGGGCTTTCCACATTTTCCTTCTAATTTTTCCATTTATCTTATTACAACCTTATGCCATTCAGCGCCATCAAAGGATGGCTGGAAAGGGGATTCTACGTGTGAAGGGCCTCCCTACCAAGTTTGATGACGCTACAAGAGAAAAGGAGAAAATGTATGAAGCCCACTCCAAGCAGCATAATGTTAAGAATCATGTCTCGGAGGAGACAGTTCAAAACGGTATGCTAGTGAGAGAATCTAATCATGCCACTAGCAACTCATCTAAAAAGAAGACAGTCCGGGGAGATGTTGGACATCTCAATCAGCAGTGTAACAATTTTCATGGTGATGATACAGTTGTTGGGAGATTTGTAGATACTGCAATTGTTGGAAAATCTGAAGCAGAAGATGCCTGCCATCATGGCCTAGTAGAACCAACAATAAACACAAAAGAAGCTTTAAATGCCATTAATAGTATGTTTCGAGAGCCTTTAGATTCAACACTTGTTAATAAGAGATCAAACAGAAGCCAGCCGCAACCCAAAGTGGATCAGACAGTAGACAGAGGATTTGAAGTGTTCATTGATGAAAACACGGACAATATGTCGAACCCACAAAAAGAAAAGGGAATTGAGTTGCCTCTTCAAGAATCCTTTCAAATATATGAGGACGAAGAGAGTGATGATGTGGAGGAGAGGGATAGTGGAGATGATTCAGAAAGAAGCAATGCATTTGTTTTTCCTTGTCCAAAGGATCAACTAGAATGTTCCAGTGATCTCGATGTAAGGAGATCATCTCGAGCTAGACTGGGAGAGGATACAGTTGTTCGTAGGTTTGTGGGGACCACTATTTCAGATGAGCCAAAGGTGGAAAATGTTTGCCACCATGGCCTAGTAGAGCCTACAATTAACTTGAAGGAGGCTATGGATGACATAAACAGTATGTTTGGAAAACCGATAGATTTTGTTAGGACCACCAGGAGAAAAAGGCAGGAGAAGATGTTAAATGGCAAAAATCAGTTGGCTGGATTTGTCATTCTTCCTGATCTTGAATTTGACCATCCACGAGGGACTTCAAGGCCAAGGTCTACTGCCAAAGGCGAAAGTGATTTATTCGAGCAAACGGTGTGTACAAAAGAAGCTCTGGATGACATTAACAAAATGTTTGCAATGCCACTGGACTTTTGAGTGCGAGGTAATTTGCTAGTTGTTATTTTATGCTTTTGGTTTTCCGCATTCCTTTTTTCTTCTGGGTGATTTAGGCATTTTATTTATGTTATTAGTACATCTGAATCACAATTTGTTACTGGTTTTGAAGCGTGACATATTCGATTTTTTAAAGCTAAGTAGACAACAAAGTAAGTACTCACAAGCTCGATATAGGGTAAGGTGATCTTTCCCATGTAGTCATTCAAAATGAGACAGAAAATCTTAGAATTTATTCATCAAATACAACAAATAATCCGAAACATTGTGGGTTTGGTGAATTAAGAAAAATGAAGAAACAACAGGAAAACCAACTAGAAACAATTTTGCGAGTCAATAAAAATTTTTCGGGGTTACTGGTTTTAAAATCAGTAGTGAGTGCCATCGGCATTGCACTCAGCTCGGCCGAATGCCAATGGCCCTGCACCATAAAATACTGTATCACAGTATCTTGTAATCAATCTCTTGTGCTCCTGGAAGAGTGAGGCCCCAGCAATCCCATTATTGATGTTCGTGCGGATATCACAGCTATCTATAGGTGATGAAATGAGTTCTACTTTGCAAGAAGTAAGAGGATGGTCCAACAACAAATGATCCATGGAAAAGTCTTCTAATTTTGCATAAAAGTAACCATTTTCATTTGCTGTGTACTCCTTGTAATAGAAGACGTAACCTATGTGGTTTATGCAGGTTACCCTTACTCTAGCCAATGGGATTGGCTCAGCTTCTGACAGAGACGATGTTCCCACTTGTTTGCAGCTTTGGCAATATACCATGCCTTCAACCACAACGCTTTTCTTCGGCAATTCTTTGAATGGAGCATCTTCATCGAGATCGGCAGTTACAGAGTTAAAGGCCAACGCGAGTAAGAGCAATGAGATGAGAACCTTGATCTGGGTGTTTTTGTTTTCCATTGTTGCGAATAGTCGAGTATGAGTGTTTTGGAATGTTGAGAAGATGAGTGTGGTGAAGAGATGTTGGGGTGGAGATGGGTTTTTATAGCTTGTGGGATTATAAAAATGTTTGTGTTTTTTAAGTGGTCTTTGTATTAGACGTGGAGGCTACTATGATGTACTTGTGCTACTTTTTTTTGTTGATATTTTTGGTGTATCGTGATGGCCACCTTCAGATTGTCAAACTCTATTGACAATTATTCCAAGTTGTAATTTAAATTCTCAAGAATCTCAACAGCTGGAAATTTGATTTTGTTGGTGCCTATTATCAGGGCTCATGAGTCATGAATGTCAGTTATATTAGTTTTTGGATATTTATGGAGGTTGCTGATATCAAATATACTTTTCAGATTCAAAATTTTGCCCTTTCTGTAGTTTTAAGTAAGAAAATAGTTTTTCGTAGCTTGGAGCTTAAATAAAAAAACGTAAGTGAAACAAAAGCGATTAAAAGCCACTAGAACAACTTTTAACAAGGGCTTTACTAGACGAGGGTTTAGAGGCAATGAGATTGATCTGTGCGAGCCGATAGTGATTAGCAATGCATCATACGGGATGAAAAGAAATTATAATGCGTTGGGGTGTTTGTTCTCAATGACTGGACTGTGAGATTTAATTTCGTAATTTTAAAATATTTGGAGGTATATATGTCTAAATAATAAAAATTGAATTCTTGATCTCCTCACAACTAAGGAGGTCTATATGTTAAATTATCGTTATACTAAAAGCTCAAACGTGTTAGTAGGGTAATTTTTATTATTCTTCAATACGACTCTTACGTGTAGATCTGATTCATTTTATGTATATCCAATTTTAGAGAGGCCCAATATGTGCAATTTCTTGTTAATTTTTTTTAAAAAAAATGTGCCACTGTGGAAAATCAAACCCATACTAGACCTCTTTCTTTCTAAGTTTTGATACCTTGTTAAGTTGCCTTTAGACTAAAAGCTCCAACTTAATAGTAAGATATTTTTTTATTATTTATATTATTCTCCAATACTATATTTAAGGTAGAAATAGTTTACAACTAGCCTTGCAAAACATGCACACATTTATTTAAATGGTTGTGCTAGCATGGGACGCATCTCGCACGCATCTAAGGCTTCAATCTTGAGAAGTGTACTCTATATACGTGTTCAATAAAATGGTTCTGTCAATGCGCGAATGAAGGAATAGCAATCATGAAAACGAGTTAAGCCGGATCAAGCATTATCGATTAAGCACGACCAAGATGTTTGCATCCTTACAAGATTTGATAGAATTTGTTTACGTCAATAGCTATTTTGTAACCCATGTGTTTACTTTCATAGTTTACTTTAAAATAAGAGTTTAATTTCTATTTATGGTTTTCATTATCTACTCTGTTGCACGTGCTTCATAAATTTACTATTTAACCAAATATTGCATACTTACATAAAAGCAAAAATTAATAAATTATTTCGAATAATTTTTAATAAAAATAAAAGTTTTGTAATCATTATTTATTGGAATCTTAAGTATTTAGAAAATTTGAAGTCTCTCCATATGCTAACGGCACTAATTTATACTCTTAAGAATTAATATAATATTTAAATATTTTGTTAAGTTTAGTAGATATGTGAATAATCGTAAATTATAATTATTAAATTTTGATATTTTTATTTTTAATTGATTAAGTTTTGTTTTTGTGATAATTATCAATTTAAAATTTTTAAAGATACAATATTATCTCTTAACAAAATATATCTAAGTTAAAATTCATTAATTTATAATTTTGGGTATGATAATTTATATTTAAAAAAAAAAACTTGAAAAAGAAAAGCGTATAAAATACTTTGTGCCACCAATACTGTTTATTGATAAGTTAGATTTATGCTTTTCATACTGTCCATATTCTGTCTCCCATGAACTTAACTTTTATAGATTTGGAGGTTATCCTGACAATGTGGTAAAAAATTGTAGCTCTCTATCTAAGGGTTTTTGTTTTTCCTTTTCAAAGCAGCTTTTTTTGTATAATAATCATTGGGGATGGAAACTATAATCTTATGTTTATATATACATATAATTAGAAACAGAGAATATGTAGGCATGTAAGAGACAATATAAGAATAATATCAACTCCCAAAAATCTCGTATTTTATACATGAAGCATAACAAAATGCCTTAAGAAATGTAACACAATCACTGAATGAAATATGAATAAGAATAATGGGAAACAATATTCATGAAATACAACAAAATACAATTAAACAAACGATCAAGAGTTATTGAACGAAAACATCGGAGTAACAAGAAATGTAAAACAACAGGAAATAATATCGGACATTAATCACAACTCGAGGGTATTTTCATATTCGAATCAATAATGAATATCGTCCGAAGTGCATTGAGTTGGACGGAATGCGAGTGGCCCTGCAGCATAGAACTCATAATCACAATCTTTTTTAGTCGATTTCTTGTGCTCACGACTGAGTGATGCCCCCGTGATCCCATCGTTAATGTCCGTGGGAATATTGCATCTTTGGTCTGGCGAAGAAGCGAGTTTCACTTTGCAAGAATTAAGAGGATGGTCGAACAAGTAACTAACCGTAGAAAATCCTTCCAATTCAGCGTAAAAATAACCATTTTCGTTTGTTGTGTACTCTTTGTAATAGGAGACTCGCTCTTCGTGGTTTTTGCAGGTTACGCTAACCCAAGCATAAGGGATCGACTCAGCTCCTGACAACGAGTCCGTTCCCAATTCATTGCAGCTCTGGCAATAGACCATGCCTTCGATCACTATTTTTTTCCCGGGTAATTCTTTGAATGGAGCTTCGTCCTCGAGATCAGCAGTTACCGAATAAAAGGCCAATGCGAGTAAGAGCAAAGAGATTAAAAAGATGATTTGGAGCTTTGCCATTGTTGTGATTTTGTGTATAGTTTGAGTATTAGTTTTTGAGAGCTGAAAATATTGGTGTGATGAAGAGGTGTTTGGGTGGAGAAGGGTATTTATAGCTAGTGGGATATGAGTTTGTGTTTTTTTTTATTATTATTATTATAGTTGTCAAATCAAAGATAATAGTACAAAATTAAGCATATATATATATCCGGTGAACGGGGGTTGTGGTGACTTAAGATTCATAAATCATGTGGGATAGGAGAATGGTGGTGCCAGGGACGGTGTCGGAGTAAGGCACGTTTATACATGCATGAGTATGCATATTTATGCCAAAATTTTTTAGCTAGAGTACGAGATAAATTGTGAAAAATAAAAATTTATAAAAATATTTTTTCTAATTTTTTATTATAAGATTCTGTTTATGTGGCTTATATTTTGCCTCCATTAGTATTAGATAATAATAGTATTAATGACTCGTAACCCCGTATCATGTGCATCAATTAGGTGGTAGACGCTTTGATTTCTGATTCCGGTAAGGTATTTGTGTTTACCCTTGCGAATTACAATTTTACCTCTGCATTTTTTATTTATTACATATTTTAATTTTGAATAAGATAATATTAATTTTATTAATAATTTATAATAATATAATTATTA
>MKEJ01105981.1:0-10566 GCA_001753735.1 Embelia ribes
AATTTCTCATGCAAATCCAATCAAGACTCGACAAAAATTGGGACTAGTATCTTTGTTTCGGCACCCCGCCAAGACTACTCACTTCCTATATACCATATGAAACAGAATGAGCGGTGCACATATCTCGATTCATAGGCCTGACTCGGAGCTGTCAGGGTGCTCATAAAATCTCTTATTTTAGTTTGGTAATTTTTGACCTAGCCCCGAAAAGAAATAAAAAAGACTCAATTCGACTATCGAAATGCTCATGCGTTTTCTATCCAAAAATCTCCATTTTTCCCATTCCAAATTTAATGCCTCAGATATGATAATCATTTATGCAATGCAATGTTTGAATTATAACAATATGAGCATGATAACATGATAATTCATATTCCAACAACATATGAAAAGGAAAAATAATAAATGCTCCAATGTATGCCTTTTCGTTTAAAATTCGATAAATACTCATATGACTTTACATAAACAAAATCCTTCTATTTCATGAATTAAACCTCTGTAACAATTCATATAACTCATTTCAACACATAATTCCAAAATTTCCAAAATTTATAAACCGACATATATAAACATGTAACACAAACCCTCATATTCATAGTAGTATTATGGATCTACTGTGCCTAAATAGCCCATAAATGAGGTCCTAAAGACTTCCCGAAAAAACCCCCAATTCCGCCTCAAATTCGTCTCCTTCGCCTCCCAATTCAATCTATGTACGCTACTCGGATTAGTTCGAACCTAGCCAAGAAAACAATCCTAACGAAGTAAGGATCACATATAACCAATTTATTTTCTTGTGCCATAATGGCACGGAAACTGCGGTAGGAACGAGAAGAAAAGAGAATAAAACTTACGTCAAATGAGAGAGTGATCTTCAAGGATGAAGAATATCTACTTTTTATTGAGATTCGTGCCCTCATGCTAGATGATTTAAGCCCAAAAGTTCAAAAAACCTCCCCCTCTCTCTCCTGTTCGTGGTTGGGAAAAAGAAAGTGAATAGGGAAAATTAGAGTCAACACACTTTAAGTCCGATATTTACCAGTTGGATCGATCGGTTTACAATTTTGGATCGATTCAACAATTACTTGGATCAATCGGAGCCACTGGAATTTGACTTTCACCCAAGCCCGTAGAATTTCACGACAACTCCAAAAACACTCGTAATCATTCCTAGATGTCCCTAGAAGTGTTTTCCCATTTTAGAAAAGCGTTTAGAGTGCTCAAAACTCAATATACGTTACGTTGTGCATTTACTTGCAAATCCCAACACACGTCGACTCCACGTCATTCCGCATCCCGAGACCAAAGTTCCACATACTTTAACATTCCAAAATGATATTCCATCACATCATCTAATATGCTATAGTATTTCCCTAATGATTATAATAATACCTTAATAAAACGAATAAATTATTTGAAATTTATGGGACGTTACAGCTGAAAAATAATTATGTGATTCAGGCCATGTAAATAAAAATTATATTTGTAAATTGAAATTTATACTCAAATATAGGATGTTTGGTTGGCTTTTTAAAGTTATGGAGTGTTGTAGTTCCCTAGCAATTCTTTGGCTTCACCCCTACCTACATACATGTAGGAATTCAGGATCGAGGTCAAGAATCAAATATGGGGTGCTAAATGTCGTACAACATAATTATGGAGAGTTGACCGTCTTACAAAATAATTAAATGGGCTAAAACTACATTTAAAAGTTTTTAACCCTAATATTTAGGATATGACGTGGGTTTATAGAAATTTTGGACAATGTTGTAGCTCCCTAACAAACCTATGGCTCCGTCCTTTACTACATCTCTTCTTGCCTATATTAATATTGTTTTTTCATTTCACCGTTTTAACATTGATTTTCTCTATCCTATTGGTCAATGCATGAATGCTTGAATGTTGATATCAATGTTATTTATACTAATTATTAAATTTTGAAACATTGATTTATTTCTCCTAGTTTTCTTTGGATTTATGTAGGAAATTGTTAAAATAATAAAATTCAACCGATTTCACTTTACCCTGGGTTGGATCAAGCTCTAGTTGGTCTTTTTACTTGTCTAATCATTTTAATTTTGTTTTGCTCTAAGTTCCTTTGCCTTGAGAGCATTTGCAGCACATTATGTGAAGAGAAAGGTTCCCATACATAACCAGTGTAAAATTAGTACACAAGCAGTTTGTAGATGCATGCCACATGGTACTTAATATATGAGGCCAACTAAATATGCACCAAAAAAGTACATGTGTCATGCATTTAACCACCACCTTTTTGCCAATCTTTACATCGGAAGTGTTGGGGACTTTTCTCTTATGTGAAACACTGCTTAATTGTACTTTATGTATTAAATGTAGAAACAAAAATTTGTTAAAAACATGCCTACGTTACATTAAATATGCCAAATATGTATTTTAAGTTTGCTAGAATAGTTATGTATATTTGCATATGCCCTGTTTGAGGACATTATAGTATTGAATTGAAGTAGATAAATGGAAAAATAATCCAAAAAGAAATAGCAGATAAGAGTTAATGTTGATTTAAGACATGTTATTGCGGATGCACCTCTGCATGAATTCGCACCTGAACCGCTCACCGCCTTGTTGATAGCAAGACCCAGGTACCATAGGACCATACCCTTTAATCTACTTGTGACTATATACTTCACTCAAGGGTTTGTCCAGATGTTCAGCCCATCTGGTTTGCTTGGCTTGTTTCAAAAGAGAGAGAGAGAATGAGTTCCCTCTTCCTGTGCATTTTGTTCATTGTCACATGACCATTTGTGATCCACCAGTCAGAGAAAATGGGGCACTATCTCACCATTATCCACTGCTTCATATGGCTGACTAACAGAACTGTTGTAGATACCTTCTGATGGTAGGTGTTTTACTTGAGGAAACATTAGATGACCAGATCATACGGGTGAGGGCTGAGGACTAACTTTCTTACCTAAAATTCTTTGCAGAAGAGCTTTATACATGAAAGCATCCATCCAAGAAGGTTAGAATCTAATATGTATTCTAGGGAGAGGCTTTCAACACATAGTTCTCATCTTCAACCCTACCCTTTGTTTTTTATCGTCTGTCTGTGGCGATACGCTGCATGAGCGAAAGAATTAACTTAGCCATTTTGCTATCTTAGTCTTCTTGTGCTCAAAGGTTACTTTCATTTGGGGTAAGCCACTCTATGATTTTTATTCAGCTTATGCCCCCAAGGGATCCAAGTCAATTATGAGCTTCCATACAACGCTGAAAGAAGATATGGAGGCCATTACAATTTGTGATGGTATCCTGAGATATAAATGGTTCAATGATTGGATGGCGAGCGACAAGATACAAATTCTAGAGCTTCTCCTTTTCCGATTAGTCTAGCCCCAATTATTACACGTGTCACAAACCTAAGACTCACGAAGGAAGATTGCTGGTAGTTATTGGGCTCTAGCTTCAAAAGAGACGGCAGAGACTTTGATACAATTTCGTAAAAAATTCTGTAAGAGACCCTTTCCCGTATCACATAGAAAAGGAAAAGGACATCTATTTGCTTTTTAATTGCAATGCAAGCAACCAATTAGCAAATTCTAGCAAGTGGCCCCTTAAGTTCAAATTAGAACCATGTTTTTGTTTGGATGAGTTGTACTTGAAGTGCTATGCAGACCCGACGACAACAATTTACTCTAGAATGTAGCAGGTTTTTGGTCCATATTTTGTGAATGACAAAGTTCATTTAAGATTTGGACTGGGTTTGGTAAGTATTATACTTTTCAGTTTTAAATGGGTTAGGCTAGTGGTATGATTACATATTTTAGAGAGAATAAAATAGATGGGCTGAATTGGGGGTATGATATGCATATCTTGAAAAGTATTTCGGAACCTCGCTCTTGACAATGATCATAGCTAAATCCAATTGTATTGCTTTAAATAGTCATTTCATATGTAATACTTTTTCTCAAATGCTTGCTTACTTCTCTATTCTTTTTAAATTATAAATTTCCTTTGCAGGATGAGAAATAATAATGCTTTTGTTTTGAGTGAAAACAATATACTGCTAAACGTTTTTCTTAAAGTTTTCCTTTGTGCATAGGACGCTATTAAAACTGCTCTTCTGCTTGGTGCAATTGACCGTGAGATTGGAGGTATTGCAATTTCAGGAAAGCGAGGAACAGCTAAAACTGTGATGGCACGAGGGTTGCATGCAATTCTGCCTCCAATAGAGGTGGTTGTTGGTTCAATTGCTAATGCAGATCCCACATGCCCAGAAGAGTAAGGTTACTGAATTCACTGCCTTTATACAGCACAAAATAATTGTTTAGCCTTTTCCATTAAATAAATATACGTCATGTATGTGTCTATAAGATAGAATTGTTAGTAATACAATATTTTTAGTGATACTAACAGGCTCTAACATAGAAGATAGAACTGTTCAAAATTCTAGCCACCCCAATATGACGTTTTTTAACGCTGGAGGTGGGGAAGCTCAATTCAATAACCAGATGTTAATAGTTGAGATGCTTCTCCATCTATTGCCACTAGTATATTTCCTTTGTAAATGTGAACAAGTGTTCTTGTGATGGAATGGAATACTAATTTCATTCCGTCCAACCATGGAAAAACTCATCATGAAAAAAGTTACACGTTAAGTGCTGTACGGTCGAGCAAATCTGAGGAAAATTAAGCTACTTGAATGGCGAGATTATTATGGGTATGCTTTTGATAGATGGCACCGATTTCACTTGTGTGGTATGCTTTCTTGGTTTAATTTTCGTGCAGGTGCTGTTTTCCTTGATAAGCGTTTTGTTTTATGTGAATACAATATCTTGCTTGTCAAAAAAGAAAAAAGAAAAGAGGAAGGCCATTTTCTATTAATTTCAGCTTTTATGTGAGTTGTTCAACATGGCACATAAGCACATCTGTTTTTGTTTCCTTAAATACTTGACAATTTATGCAATACAGATGGGAAGATGGTCTGGCTAATTCAATAAAATATGACTCTTCTGGTAATGTCAAAACTAAGATTGTGAGATCCCCTTTTGTCCAGGTAATTTTCCATGCTAAAATCATTCATATCCACATGTCTCCTTGTGTGTTGTTGTGATTTTAGTTTACTTCGTGAGACAGATTCCTCTTGGTGTCACTGAAGATAGATTGATTGGATCTGTTGATGTTGAAGAATCTATAAAAAGTGGGACAACTGTTTTCCAGCCTGGCCTTCTTGCGGAAGCTCATAGAGGAGTTCTCTATGTTGATGAGATTAATCTTCTGGATGAGGGTATTAGTAATTTGCTTCTTAATGTGTTGACCGATGGAGTTAACATTGTGGAAAGAGAGGGGATCAGCTTTCGGCATCCATGCAAGCCACTTTTAATTGCCACTTATAACCCAGAAGAGGGTACTGTTAGGGAACATTTACTGGATCGTATTTCTATCAATTTGAGGTACATTTACCACTCAACATACATAATTCTTGTACTATAGTTTATTTATCCATGTCTACTATTGTCTAGTAAAGGACTTTCCAAGTAGATGCAATTGATAGGCAGGCATTATCCAACTGATAAATGGCTTGCCAATAATCAATTATAATATTGGACATGTAAATATTTGACAAGCATGCAATCTGTATTTTTATGAAACTGAACTGCCATAATTGTATTACTTATTTTTTTATACTTCTGATTTCATAACGGACGACTCACCAATGACGCCTTACATTTGCAGTGCAGATCTTCCGATGAGTTTTGAAGATCGTGTTGCAGCAGCTGAAATTTCTATGCAGTTTCAAGAGCAAAGTGGTGAAGTTTTTAAAATGGTTCAGGAGGAAACAGACTCTGCAAAGACACAGGTAAAAGTTTTACAACTTGAAATCGTGAAGGTTTATTTATTTAGTGTATGGTAAAGGTTATTATTAAACCAACTAGTATAATTTATTGAGGAAAGTGCCAACATTACAAAAAGATTACCAATTCACCATATTTCGAGAAAGTATCCTAGAAAACAGCTAAACTGTCTCTGACGTCAAATAGAAAATGTTGTGAAGAACCTCTGCTGATTATGCATATCCTACAAGAAATCTATGATTTTATTCTACTCAAAATGGGACTCTGGATCAACCCAAAAATAAGTTTACTGAACAAAGCACCCAGTAAACTTTAGATTACCCAAACGTTGGGGGGTGTTGGTGTTTATGTTATTCATTTTGCATTTCCCATGCATGTTTTGAAAGGAAAAGAAATTTAGTTTTTACTATTAGACATTCCTTTTCAAAGTGCGCAACATCGCATTATTTGTCGAGCACCCTCAAAACTACAGGCAGAAAACAATTGCCCCCACTGAACAGAAATTCACGATTCGCCCCCGTATTCCTAGATTGCTCTGTTTACATATGCATTGGGAGTTCGTATTGTAGCTCGGATGACCAGATCTCTGCTATGAATTTGTAGATTAGCTAGCTAGCCATCTGGAACTAGTTTATGATGTTGCTACTGTAATTATCAAAAACCATCTTATGTCTTGAGGAGCATATATGCACACTAGATCTTTAATCAGGTCTTTCATGGAATTCTCTCTCTCAAGGGCTCAGGGACATAGTTTATTATTGTCAATAACATCTCCGATTTTTCCTTCGCTCGTGACCTTATCTTTTGAGGGTGAAGAATTATGGTCCATAGAATAGGGCATGCATAATCGGTAGATGGGGTGAAGAATTATGCATATCTCATTTTATGTATAATCACAGCTAGGCTATTTGCATAAAATTTGTCCACTTTTTGGGAGGTCCAAAATTTGTCTACCTTATAATGCTCCCTACCTGTGGTGAAGGAAGGAAAGGAATAAAGATTAAATGGCCAAATTCAATGTTAAATTATGCAATACCACAGAAAATGTTTTGGTTTTTTGGTACATGGAATGCAGAGATCTTTTGCTTCCTTATAAACTCATTTTCTTTTGAATTTCATGCAGATAATTTTGGCGAGGGAATATTTGAAAGACGTTTCAATCAGCAGAGAGCAATTGAAGTACCTAGTGTTAGAAGCACTTCGAGGTGGTTGTCAGGTTCTTATTTTACGTAAACCTTTCTTAGCTTCTGTTAATACTTTCTTGTAAGGCATGTATCTTTTCTAATTCTTGATTTTACTGTTGGTGATGATAATTCTATCTGATGAGATGGACATAACTAGTTGCTCACTTTAGGTTTCTGCATGCAACTATTTCATCACAGGGGCACAGAGCTGAGCTTTTTGCTGCACGGGTTGCCAAATGTTTGGCTTCTCTAGAAGGACGTGAAAAAGTCGGTGTGGATGACCTAAAAAAAGCTGTTAAGTATCTTCATTCTTTTCCAATTCTTATGCAATATATCTAATCCATTCGACAATTATCCCCAGATTTTTATTTACATGTAGACTTTTGATACACTTGTGGTTTGTACAACTTGGATGTCACCATTATTCTTCTACTCAAGTGCATACTTGTTTGCCTTTGCACATCAGGAATTTTTCGGTTATTGCTTTTCTATGGGTTAGGGCCATGCACGTCTTCATTACTACTTATGGGTCATGGGTTCGTCCCTTTGGAAACAACCTCTCTGGACACAGGGATAAGGTTGCGTACATCAGACCCTCTCAGACCCCACAATGCGGGAACTTTATGCGCTGGGTCATCCATATATACATATATATGCTTTTCTATACCCTTAATTGGCAATGACTATTACATCAAGTACTCTCCTACTTCAGTTAAAATGCCTTCTTTTTGTTGGGTATATCAGAACATTACAAGTGAGCAGGAAGGGATTAAAACGGTGCATGACCCAAAAGCATTCCCCAGTTTCATGTTTTTAAAAATATGATCATACAATATACTCCAGATCCTCTATCTTGGAATTCAAATCAACTCCCTATGATGTCATTTTACTTGTACTTTCTTCCAAGTTCCTCTAACTTATGAAAACTAATTTGCCACCTCTATTCATTTTTCTTGTTGTTTCTCTCTGAATAATTATGTTAATTGGTGGAAAAAACAATAATATCACTTGGTACTCGATTAAAGCTCTGTTGTTTAAGTATAAAAACTCGTATTCACAAAAAGCTGTAGTCTCAACTCTCAAGTTGCTTCTTTCTTATCATTTTAAAGAAGCAACCCATGAGTTCCTTGGAGTATAATAAGCTAAATAATCATAGTCCATGGTGTCTTCCGGATAATGAGACTGATCACCCCTCAATGACATTATCAGGCACCATGATTATTGTAACCAAGAACTTGAATTGTTGTCTGCAATGAGTGTTTATTTGGTCATGACTGGCCCTTTGAGCTATTGAAGTATAACCCTCTTTTTAATATTTGTAACAGGTGGAACTTGTTATTCTTCCTCGCTCAATGATAAATGAAACCCCACCTGAACAGCAAAACCAGCAGCCTCCGCCTCCGCCTCCCCCACCACAAAATCAAGAATCTTCAGAGGAGCAGAATGAAGACGAAGAACAAGAGGTTTGTTTTATCTGAAAGCATTATGTTGAACTGCAAGACAGAGAATTTGTTCTTTATGCTTTTTATCAATTTCTCTTGGCTTATTTTATTCTCTTTATCCATACCATAGAAGAAATTCTAATGTAGTATAGTACGTAGCTTATCGAAGAAAGCTATTTTTTAACTAGGATGAAAACGACAAAGAGAATGAGCAGCAGGAACAAATACCCGAGGAGTTCATTTTTGATGCGGAGGGGGGTTTAGTTGATGAAAAGCTTCTCTTCTTTGCACAACAAGCACAGAGACGCAAGGGGAAAGCTGGGAGGGCAAAGAATGTTATATTTTCAGAGGATAGAGGCCGCTATATTAAGCCAATGCTCCCAAAAGTAAGTTTCTTCATTTTATGTCACATTTGACAAGGAACCAAAGATAAATCTATGGCTCGAGAGGCACTCAATTTTGTTTTCAGAGGTAACAAGTCCATTGGAATCTCAAAATTCTTATTTTACCATGAGAACACCTGGATGGTCATCAAACCATATTGAACCATTATAGGAAATACAGGAAAGATGACTCCATTCAACAGTTATGATAGTATAGATACGTTCTTTATATGCTATTCTTTTTCAAAGCTAGGTAAGATAAGAACAGAAACCTACAACTTCCTACAACATGAAAAATAAGGGAAGAAGAAGAGCAGATGAAAGTTCTGATACCTCTTTGTAAATTTATATTCTTATATTTGAATTATCATGTATATTTCCTCAAAACTCACATTTTAGATATTAAGGCAAGAAGCTAAAGCTTTACTTGTCTTTGTAATAGTTGGATTGCATATTAGAAGAGATAATAGAGTCGAAGAAGGAGGGAATTAAGAGCCCTATTGCTTAAGTTAAAGATAATGCAAAGTGCACTAACAGTTTTATGAGCTTTCGTTTTTTTGCCAGAGTGAGATGATTGTGACTGATCATACTTCAATTACGTAATTGAAATTACACTATAATCTTCTGAACCATTCTAATATGGTCAATTACATGTATTTTAGCTTTGAAAATGCAAGCAATTGAGCTTCAAAAGAATTCATGAATTCATGCTCCACTGATCACTCTCCAAAGTGTAGTTATATTTATTCCTCTGTCCTTAGTCTCTCCTACAATAACATTGCAAACAGGGTCCTGTAAAGAGACTAGCAGTGGATGCTACTCTGAGAGCGGCTGCACCATATCAGAAACTAAGAAGGGAGAAGGATATTGGAAAGACGAGGAAAGTTTACGTGGAGAAGACAGACATGAGAGCTAAACGAATGGCACGAAAAGCTGGCGCACTGGTACTGAAGTTCTTTTCTTTTCTTTTTTGTTTTTTTTTAAAAACCACAATCGAGTCCTCCTCCGACCACAATAATCCAACAGTATTGACATTTTACATGTTGACTCCATGTAGTGTCCGAAAATGTATGAGAGAGTCAAACTGAGTCTAGCTTGATTTCTTGCTTAGCTGGCTTTAGAACAGTTGGTGCAATACCCAGTTAAATTAGTTTACGATCTGTTCTTTTTAACTTGGTCCTTATGCAGAGTCTCTTTGCATGCTATGGTATTTAGCTCTTACTATTTTTAAAACTGACATCAGGTGTATGTACCATTTTGGAAGCTGAGCTGGTAAATTTGGCAAAAGTATGCAAAATATTTAGTCATTAGCACCAGGATTTCCTAAACTTGTGTTGCAAACTGCTTCTTTGTGGGCTGACATTATCTAAAGCATTACTTACCACTTATTGGCAAATGTCAAGTCTATTTACTTTTTGATAAAGGATTTGTTATCAATACGAACATTGAGATTGATTATTAATACAATGGCATCCACCGATATTTGTTAAGCAACTTTATGCGAAGGATCAAAGAGTGCTAGGTTAAAGAGGTTTTAAGAAAAATGAAGATGAACAAAACAATCAGACCTGATAACATCCTTATTGTGGTTTGGAAAATCCCTGGGGATGGGATAAAATGGTTAACAATCTTATTCAACAAAATTTGGCTTAATGGGAAGAAGCCCGATGAATGGAGAAATAGTACTTTATTACCTTGATATAAGAATAAGGGTGATACACAAAAT
>MKEJ01105988.1:0-18449 GCA_001753735.1 Embelia ribes
CTCAGTAATCCGAAAGCCTTTTTTGAAGACGTGCCTTAGGGCCACCTCAAGAAAATGAAAGGTCGAGCCCCAAGAATATCCTCGGTTTCCCAAACCCTCATCACACAAACAACTCATTAACAACAATTGCAATGATGGTCTTTTTATTCAAAAACTCCCTCGGGCTGAATAAAATTAAGAAAATGCCCGAGGTAGTTGAGGAGCAATTAATAAATATGTATTTGTACAAATAATAAAATACAGGGATTAATAATGTAGTTAAATCAAAATATCCGTTGCGAACTTTGATTAACAGAAAAGTCAGGGATCAATGAGGAAAATACTATTTGACAGCTGTACAAGTACTGTGTACTATAAAGTTAACATATGTCAGCTGAAAATACATGTAAAAAAATTATTTTCTCTCTACATTTAATACTTAACCAATTCATTTATTACTCTAATTGTCATTATTACCCTACCCGAACCCTTATTTACTTAAGTATCGAAGAGTCGATGGATAATTCCCTTGTCCACACTTTCAGGCACTAAAGATAAGCTGAAGAAGTACCATCGGAAGACAATACACCCGTTCGTATTTCCAGATACTTATCAACGGAGAGCGTGTATTTGACCTACAACCGAATACATCCTCTACAACTAGCGTTTGATTGAGTACTGGTATGTAATTGATCAAATGATACTACATTAGTTGAACTATAGCCCATTTTGAAAATTAAAAAATATTTTACTATGGTTCAATAAAATTGACGAAACAACAAGCACCAACCGCACTTATGATGTGGATAAACCACTTCCAACTAACGATGTTGAAACAATCTAAGGGCAAACGGCTTGGCTACGAACATTAATTTAAGTCCAACACAACAAAAATGATCAAACTTTAGCGCTACTAAATAAGTAAATACCACTAATCAAATTAACAAAACACCAACTAATATGAGAGAATTTAATAAAATGGTATTTTCAAATAATATTGTTCTCAAGGATGAATTTTGAAGTCCGTAGCACCCGAACCAAACTTCTCCAAACCCCTTAAAAATGAGTGTTGTTATTGTTGATTGGTTTGAACATCTTTAGTGGGTTTTCAGTTTGGGCCTTATTTTTTGTGGGCTTCTCTACCTTGGGCTTTTCTTTTAGAGACTCATTTAATGGATTGTCTTGAAAATCTCCATTCAATGTCTCAATATCTTGAAAATCTCCAAGTTTTGTTTAACCATATAAAATGTTTATATTTTTCTTCAATGTGTAAATTTTATTTTTTTGTTTTTCTACCATTGCTAGCGCTCAACCATAAGCCCAATTACATTAGTAATATTACCTCTTTTTCATATTAAGTGTTCCATTTCATGATATTTGTAATTTTAGAAAATCAATATTGTATTAATAGTATCAATTTTATCCCTATTAATTACTCAACACATTAATTTTTTGAGATGGTTTGATAATGGGTAACATGGTAAAGTCTCACTATTTTTATATAAACAAGGCTATTTAATGGCATCTTTAGTCATATTAAACGACACTTCGTACACTTAGTATGAAAAGAATAGAGTATATGTTATTTATTTATGCTTGGTGGCTTCATTTTGCTTGAATTGAGATTTTTATAGGTGCATTCCTGCCGGTACATCTATTCATATGTTCTGGCCCCTTAAAATTTTATCCGTGCAGCTCAAACTCTAAAAAGGAGGTTGAAATATGGGGAATGCCAGCACCAAAATCCCGGGTGAACTCAAATACTCGTATTGGGGATGAATAGTATTGACTCATTTGGTATGAAGAGATTACTTTAGCCAAAACCTATTTTTAAGGGGATTGAATAGTATTAACTCATTGGTCCATGCAATCCCTAAAATTTAATCCCTAAAATTTGAGATATGGGATCCTATTAGTTGACTTGTGGGAGTGCCTAAGATGTCCTTCTATTGGGACCCTTCTTTAGATTTTTTCAAAGAAAGTTTTATTGGGTCATTTTTATGTGTACATAGGCTATATATACATATAAGACTTCATTTTGCTTGAATTTGAAATTCATATTGGATGAGCTTCATTGGGTCATTTTTTTGCTATTCGGATGAAAATTTTGTACAAATGTTAAATTAGCTGAATTAGCATTCCCAGTTTTAGGTTAGAGTAATCTTTCTTAAGGATGCGGTTGCTCTTGTTTTTAAAATGATCGGTTCTTGATTGTGTGTATACGTCTGTATTGGGTAGCTTCATTTTTCCTGAAATTGAGATTTCAATTGGATGAGTTTTACGGGACTATTTATTTAAATAGTCCAATGAAAATTTTGTGCGAATGTTAAATAAGCTGAATTAGCATTCCCAGCTTTAAGTTAGGGTAAGTCTTTTGTGAGGACGAGGTTGCACTCCTTGGCAACTAGTCAAGATGATCAGTTCGTATATTCCTACGTATATAGGCTCTAAATGGATACCGGTGTGTCTTCATTTTGCATGAAACAAAGGTCATATTAAAAAATGAGGACTAATCATTCTTTCTTATTGGACCTTTCTTAAATTAGTCCAAAGAAATTCTTGCAAATGTTGAATCAGTTGAATTAGCACAATTTTAGGCTAAAGTCAGTCTTTCGAGAGGAGAGGTCACAATCGTAGGCAAGATGAATGGTTTATATATATATATATATTTATATATGTAACTATTAAAAGCGAGACCAAAATTCAATTGTGAAACATTGTCAAACTTTTGGAATTACCTATTTTTCTCCTAAGACCATATATTTTTACGCTATAGCGTTACAAGTTTTTGTCAGTTTAATGGGAACTTAACAGTTACATTAGGGTCATCAAGTTAATAGGCCCACAAACTTGGCAGTTATATGCAAACAAATCGCCCACCCCATTGCGGTATCGGACCAACACACGGTTGCTAGTATTTTAACTTGGTAGCCTTCATTGCATGTAACTACCAAGTTCGTGGGTTATTAACATGGTTGCCGTGATTGCATGTAACTTCAAGTTCCCATGTAATTGAAACGTATAATGCTAGAGTGTGAGAATATGTTAGATAAAGTTGTTAATCCCAAAATATATGTAGATAACTGCCAGTTCGTGTGATTGTTAACTTTTTGGCCCCATTGCTAGTAACAGGGAAACGTATAATGCTAGAGTGTGATAATATATTGGAGTGAGATAAAGCTGTTAATCCCAAAATTTCGCTGGGCTTAACTTTTGGCCTAGCTTTTAATAATATGTGCGCGCGCGTGCGTGTGTATGTATTTGCAAGGAATGAAATATCATTTGTTGTGGGTATTTTGAATAGCTCTGATAATTAATGTGATGAAAATGAAGAGAAAGTGAGAAACATATGAATTTAGGTTAGGGCTCAATTTTTTTTTTTTACTCAAATAATAATTATCTAATGGTTTTATTCATGTTAAAAAATATAAAAATGTGTAACTGCTTTCTGTGGATATACTTTAAGTAGTAACAAAAGGATTTTGACTATTTGAAAAAGTGAATACAACTTAATTAAGTAGCTATAATTATTTAAGTAAAGAATATACTTTATGAAATGCTTAAAAAACGTTTATCACATCAGATATATGTTATGTTCTGGAAAGGTCTCGAGAAACTTTTGGAAGTGATACCATTTCAGAGGAAACCCTGGATTAATTTTTTTTGTTGGTTTTTATTTTTCTACAGTAGTTTCAATTTGGTGCCTTTAGAAATGAAAAAGTTTCGATCATTTCAATCCTTTCAACTCGCCATTTAGTGCCTTGCATATACGTCCTAATGTTGTGTAAGGAAGTTCAATTGGATTCAATATGAGTTGCTTGTTTGTATAGGGCCTGGGACGGTGCTCTGCGACTACACGAGTTATGTTTTTATGTTCCTTTCGATTGCTACATCGAATATGGTTGCAACTTCTCTGGCTAGTCAGGTTAGTATTGCTTATGTTCTTGAATTTCTATTTACTTGTTTGTTTAAGGTATTAGCTGACTGCTATTATATCAATGGTCTGAGATATTGCGGTAATTTAAAGCTTATTTTTATATTTGAAATTTCTATATGAAGGCTTTTAAACTCTAATGCTTGTACTAATCTTTGCTTCGTGGTTTATCTCTTCATGAAAACCAAGCACCAGTGGGTTTTCACTAGACAGAGGACCTATTTGGTGCTATTGATATATAGGCCCCCAATAAAAACAAGGCACAAATTATAGCAGTCATTAGTCACTACACTGAAAGTTACAAATTAAAGAGTGAAATGCCATTCAATTTCTCAATGACACATTGTATGTATGATAATCTATGCAAATCCATGCAAGCGAATCTTGGTTCGGTTTAGGAGCCCTTGAGCTCCTCCGAGGCCCATTCGTAGCACTAGCTGCTGTTGTTAAATGCTATCAAATCAGTAGTAAAACTAACATTGAAACGATCGTTGTCTCCAGACTAAACCTTTGCTGCAAGACACATCGAAAGCAGGTATTGTATCATTTTTTTGGTACTTTCTCTCATTCATTGTGATACCCTAGGTTCAGTTCAAGCTGCTGCAAAGAATTTATTGCAATGCACATACTTTAATTAAAAGAGGAAACTAAATTTTTGTGGTTTCATAAGGTTGAGCTTTGCTAAAGTTAATGAACGAAGCTCAAGTTATCTGGTGATTGTTACCTGTTTAGTGTGAATACTAGAAAAACTATGTGGAGGGATATTAACATTGCATTCAAATTTTACCTTATTAACTGACAAAGTAACTAATTGTAATTTTGCAGGATAAAGATGAAGTGCAACATCAGATCTCTATATTGCTCTTTGTTGGCTTCAGTTGTGGCGTACTGATGCTGTTGTTGACAAGATTAATGGGTGCATGGACACTTGCTGGTAATAGGGACTCTTACAGGTTTCCGATTATCATTATTATCTAATACGACGTGCTTGTAGTTTTGGATTATTCTCGGTCAGTCGTAATTTAACAGTTACCGGTAAATGATCTATTTGCTCAAATGACTGATCCAGCTTTTACTGGTGCAAAAAATGCACAGATAATACCTGCTGCAAATACATATGTTCAGGTATAATTTTCACTTTGTGGCAAAATTTTTGGTCTTTCTTTTTGCTTACTAGATGTTATCCTTCCTCTTTATTTGCTGAGTCTGCATTGTTTCCTTTGGGAACTCTAAATTAATTTGACATGCTTATATGCTGGTTGCTTACATTTATAAATACTTAGGGTCCATTGTGTATAATAATTTGCACTTTGATTATTATGTAGCAATAATGCACAGAAAATTAGGTTCAAACCTGTCACCCTATTCTTCCATTTCCATTTTGTTTTGTGAAATGTTACACCTACATGCTTTACCAATCATATAACATGTGTTTTTACTGGCATTCTTTTCTTTAACATCCATCTGAATAGTTTTATTTCAAATTAGCTGTTAGTTTATATTATGGGTTTCTAATTGATTGAAATCATTATCGTTGGTAGATCCGAGGCTTAGCATGGCCTGCATTGCTGGTTGGATGGGTTGCTCAAAGTGCAAGGTATACACAGACTGCCCTCTGTTCATGACCTGTAGCTGGAATTCAGGAGTAATCTAGTTATTAGATCAATAATTTCATTATTGTACAGTTTCTTACTTTATGCTTCAATGACCAGTCTTGGCATGAAAGATTCTTGGGGTCCTTTGAAGGCATTGGCAGTTGCCAGTGTTGTAAATGGTGTTGGTGATGTAGTCTTGTGCTCATTCCTAGGTTATGGTATTGCTGGAGCTGCTTGGGCAACAATGGTGTCACAAGTAAGGATTATTTCATCAGGGTGCATGATTCTACAATTTTCACCGCATTTGCTGGTTTTGTATAATAACACGCTTTCTTAAGATTTCCGTTTGGTGTGGGGCATTTCAGGTTATTGCGGGCTATATGATGATTCAAAATCTGAATCAAAAAGGATATAATGGATTTGCCATATCGGTACCATCACTAGCTGAACTTCTGCAAATATTAACACTTGCTGCTCCAGTATTTGTGACGATGATATCAAAGGTCTGTGGCATCTTTTTAGTTCTCTACGTTTGTAGTGCTTATTTCAAATTTATTCTTTTCAAACAAACCACACCCCCCCTCCCAAAAAAAAAAGAAAGAAAAGGGCTTGGGCCAACCAACTCAGAAGCAATACCAATATACACATGTCTAACTCATCTCACTGCTCAGGTTGCATTCTACTCTCTCCTTGTATATTTTGCTACTTCAATGGGGACACAAACTGTTGCTGCTCATCAGGTTAGTATAGTATATTGTAGAAACCCTAGTTTCTTTGTTTACTTGGATTTTTCAATTTGGAAGGAACTTATGGACATATGTTGACAAATTGTCAATCATTCTAGGTCATGCTGCAAATATATAGCATGTGTTCTGTGTTTGGGGAGCCTCTATCTCAGACTGCTCAATCATTTATGCCTGAGTTGATGTATGGAGTTAATCGAAGCCTTGTGAAGGTTGGTCTAGTTGCTGTCTGAGACATAGGGCTGGCTTGACTTAGCTTCTACTTCTGTACTTGAGCTAATTACTCCTGTTTTCTGAAATATGGTAAAGAGCTATATCATTTTCCCAAAATAAGTCTTTGGGTTCAGAAATAAAAATGACAGTCATGAAAAGTATCAACAGCAAATTAGCCCGTAGTCCTATGTTGCTTCTACCTCTTGCCTCCACTACTGGATATAACACGTTGTAGAGGGTGGGTAGGCTTATGTGAATCTTTTTATGGTTTGTGAACTTTTTGTGATTGGTATCTGTACTTTTAATGGGTAGTCTTCCGATGATTATGTATGCAATTGATTTTATTGAAGTGTCTATCAAACAGGCTCGGTCACTGTTGAAGTCATTATTGATGGTTGGAGCACTTAGTGGATTGATACTGGGAGCAATTGGAGCAATTTTCCCTTTGATGTTCCCATATGTTTTTTCATCGGATACTGCTGTTATATCAGAGGTTAGTTTTGCGGAATATTATCAAACCAACTTTTTTCATGGTTTTGATTTACAGGTGTAGTCATGTCCATTTTATTTGTCCATTTTTGCGTAGACTTTTAGTTGTTAATTTGCACAGCTGAGAGAAGCATAGAACTGAACTGGTTCAGTGATAATGGATAAATTCGAAAAAGTTCACTCCTAGCCTTGTATCTGTATTCTTGATATATGCTTGGACAGTGTAAATTGAAGCTCTTTTAATTTGTGATAGTGTCTATTAATTCTTCTCCATACTACTTCGGCCAACTTCAACCTCTATTGCTCTTGCTCGTATTACAAGTGATCCTATTTACAAAGGTGCTGGAATAAGATTATGATGAAGCACCATACCGTACCCAAAAGTTCAATTGTCTTCTTGGAAGGGGATAACAAATTAATAAACTGATTTTTAACGAATTTGTACTCTCTTCTCTTTTTCTTCTTGCAGATGCGCAAAGTTTTGATTCCTTTTTTCATCGCATTGTCTATCACACCATCTATTCATAGCCTTGAGGGCACGTTACTGGTATGCCTTACTTTTGCTCTTACTGAAGTCTTGTAAGTTTTCAGATTCCTGTTTGATGTTAAAAGAAAATAATAGTGAAGAAGATAAAGAAATGGCGAAGAACTACGAAGGGAAGTGCATCATGATGTCATTTTTCGATTCAATTGGTCTGTAGAGATTGAAATTTTGTTAACTGCCAGTGGAAACTCGATTGCATTCGAAACAAAAAGCAGTGCAAATTCTTAATTGCATCCTAAGAAGCAGAGACTCATGTGTGGGTTTGTACACGGATTCGGTATCTTGTAAAAAATGCCAGATGCAATTGCCGGGAATTCAACATTTTTTATTCCTCAAAATAATTTTTTTGTTTATATTAGTAGATATCCAAAAAAATAAAATGATAATACATAAGTACCACAAGTGAACAAAAGAATATATTGCATTGATTTTTGATACGGCACCTGGCTTATCTCGCCGTGTCCCCGGAGAATCCAACTTGGATACGGCACCCCATTTGTTTAGTCCGTGCTCTACAGAATTTGCATCATACATACCACCTCATTCTGTTATTGTGGTCTAATTTCTTAAATTGAAATTTGATCACAGGTTATAATTCTCTTCTAATTCACGAACTTGCCTTGCATACCCTTGCCCTTTAGAATAACGTTAAGTCATTTGCTTTGATATATATAAGATGCCGCTATTTCTTCTTAATGTATAATGGCATATCCATACATTTGCTTTATCATATCTAGACGGCACAAGTTTCTGATTTTTGTTTTGGGGGGCAGGCTGGACGGGACTTAAGATTCATTAGTTTGTCAATGAGTGGATGCTTTACTTTATGCTCTCTTCTCCTAATGGTAAGTGCTCTCTGGATTCCTTAACATCAAAGTTTGAGCATCACCCTTAACTAGATTCTAAATATTAATTAATTATGTATTCTGAACATTAATAATACTCTTCCTTTCTTCGTTTGTTATTATTTTTTTCATGTTCAGCTTGCTAGCAGTAGAGGATATGGTTTGGCAAGTTGCTGGTGTAGCCTTGTAGGATTTCAATGGGTAAGAACGAATCTTAATCCCATTAGCGTTTGTGGTTATTCGATTTGATTTCGTTTTCTTTACAGCCTTTCTCCTTATATCTCTGCAGTTTCGTTTCTTTATGGCTCTAAGACGGCTATTTTCTCCCAATGGCATACTTTACTCCGAGGATTTGGTACAGAGGCTAAAGGCTGCATAGTTTCATGCAATTGTTCTGATACACATGAAAAATGACGACACAACTTTTGGGTATATTGATGAATAGTAAAATAGGGATGCTAGTTTGTTGTGACAGTCACTCGTCATCAAACTGTGCCTCAACCACAAGTGAGGGTGTTGACACCAAGTGTTCGTAGAGCATTGCCCGAGTAAAAACATTCTTTCAGGCAGCTAATTCCAGATATTTACAATTATTGTACAATTTTTGGGGGAGTGTAATCTCCAAGTGTAAGTTTGCCATAGCAGTGTTTTAAGACCCTCGAAAGGTTAATTATTTGGGACGGGTTCTTGATCAAACGTACCAATATATATATATATTTATATTCATGCTGGTACTTTTCGAAGTCATTTCCAGCAATATATAGGCCATTTGGTACGTCATGGTCATGAGACGGGAAGACATCTCAGTACAAGAACTTTTTTTCATGCTATTTACAGAAATACTGTATTTTTAGGATTAATTATTACAAAATGAGAATAAATTATTTCAAATATTTTTAATCTATTTTAATTAAAAATAATTGTAGTAAATTGTTCTCAGTTTATATTAAATTTATATTTAAAATACAATAATTTGGTAAAAAAAAAATTATTGTACATGACAAAGAAAAAACATTTTTTGTATTGAGATCAAATCCCACTTATGTGAAATCATTAAGGTTATATTCAAAGTCATCGTATCAATTTAAAATTAGATAATTATTTTGATGTAAAATAATATTTTGAGTTAGAATCATTTGATCTAATATAAAATTGGTACAACGTTGGATTTCAATTATTTTTCGTTTGCAGAACTCCTTACTAAATGCATCACTGCTTTTCCGAAAAATAAAAAAATTGAAATTGAAAAATTGCAAAACAAAAAAGACCCGTATAAAGATTCTTAACAGAAAAAATATATATATATATATTAATTATTATTATTATTTTAATTTTTAATTTTTTTTGTTGTTGGCTAGGGGAGAAATATTTTCTATATTTTTTAATTTTTTGAAAACTTTATAGAAATGCTATTGACAATTTTCTATTAAAAAATATTTATTTTTTACAAAAACCATAAAACTCTAATAAGATTTGAAAAAATATATTTTATTATATAATTATTGTAATAATTTTATTTTAAAAAACCAGTGTATGCAATTTTTATGTTTGATGATAATCAGCATTATCCATCCATATTCCTCCTGCCTGCGTGTGGACTCTCCCGCCATGTTGACGCTCTGTACCTTGCCTCCGTCTCCGCTTTCTCCGCTCGTTCGTCATCTCTCTCTCTCTCTCTCTATATATATATATATGTATAATTACTATACACATTGATTAACAAATGATTGCTTGAACATAATCGCGTTCCTAGTTGTTAGGTTCTTGCGAATTAGCAGAGTTGATTGAACCTGATTTCGAAATTGAATTTCTGTGATTTTAGGATTATTTACGCGGGAGATGGACTAGTGCAGATTTAAGTACAGCTAAGCACAATCTATTCCCTTCGATTCCGTTAAAGCCATGGCCAAAGAGGTAATTAGATAGTCTTTGAGTAGAGCATTCTCATTTTGTTTCTATTTCTTACTTTCTAATTACAAATTTCTTCTATTAGAAATACATATTTTAGAAATTGTCAATACTGATCGTTCTATAAAATTTGTTACAAGTTATTAAAATAGTTATTTATGGTATGATGAAAAATAAAAAATATTCTCCTTAATCTTAATGAAGGTTTTAAATGATTTATTTAAAAACTATTTTTTTTAATAGATAAATTGTGAATGTTAGATTTTTCCTTTAAAAACTCTACTGTAGCATTTTTGATAAGTTTTATGGAATGAATGACGTGACACATTTCTCGTGCAAGATTTATCAAAGAAATCATCCATTTAGATGGACTGAGTTCACATCACTCTTTCTAAAGAGAACATTTCTCTGTTTGAGTTCTCGAAAGAGAAAACTTTGTAGAAATACTGCAATACATTTTTCAAATGAAAAATCTACTATTCACAATTTCTCTATTTGAAAGAACAATTTTTTTTGCACCAAATCTTTAAATTCTTGATTAAAATTAAGGATTTTATTTTTTACGTTTTATTATAATATATATAATTATGCTAATATTTTTTTGATAAGTTTTATAGAAAGAATGGTGTGAACAATTTCTAAAATGTGGAATGGGTTTCTAGAAGGCGAGATGTAAAAATTAAATGAGAAAGACTGCTATGAATGCTTTAGAAAGACCTCAATGAGAAACATGTAACACGTCAACTTGAAATGAATGAATTTCATTATTGCTACAAATGAGATGTTAAATTTAGATGGGAAGAAATAATTATCATCGGCGAGAAAATGGAGGTTACATAAATCCCTATTTGTATACATTGAGGTAATTTGATGACCAAGAATAAATTCTGGGGGCACTTCCACCCGGTAAGCTATTTCAGCCTTTAGAATATAATCAATACAACAAATTTTGGATTAGATGTTAAGCTACGTGGAATGCCCACATCGGACTTGCTAAATTTAAAAATAGAATTGGTGATCAAGAGTAAGTAGTTCCTAGCTCAGGGGGATCAACGTAGCAAACCCTATGTTTTTCAAAAGATTGAATGGTATTGAATATATTGGTTGGCAGCCTTCCATTAAGTTTAATCTCTAAAATTTATGATAAGGGCTTATTAAGGAGCACTAGTGTGAGTTCCGTAATAAGAAAATTAACCTAATAGGAAACAAGTCAATCTAGAAAACTAAATTAAATCTTAGTACATCTTATATTATAATCTGAAATGATACTGAGAAGTTTCCCCATGCCATGAGCCAGACCTGTGGAGGTTGAAACTGAATTTGTGTGGCTATGCAATCTACAATTTCTATATATCGATTCCATTTGTTTCGTTCTTGATGGGCTACCTTAGCACCCATGGTTTGCTGGATGCTTAGTAATGCGAGCAAGTTATAGTCTGTGTTAAGAGTGTGTGCTTGTTTTTTCTTTACCTGAGTGTGTGATAGCCGAAGCACTTTGTAATGAATGGCTTTCTTGAACTTAATAAACAGGCGAACTTTGATCTATGCAGTCAGTCAAGATGCCGAGGAATCTTTTAAGAAGACCGTAGAGGTGGATAGGCTAATAGATACACTGAGGGATGCAAGTATACAAGAAGTATGTTTTGCTTTGAAATTTTTAAAATTGTTCCTTTTGCATCAACCTAATTGCCTTCACATGATTGTGTCATCTTGAACCACAATATTTCAATCCTTCTGTAGTTCTTCCAATTGATGGCCGATCAACCTCATGCTATGCAATATGTTACTATCATATTGTTTTACTCAAATATCAGGGCCAACATAATTGGCCAAAAGAGCCAGTTGTCTCGGTTATAATTTTATATCGAGCTCATTTTACATGTCATTGATTCTATATTTTTCAAAATTTTGACTTGGACTCCAACTTGTCAATAAAATGTAACTTGATGCAATTGAATGGGCAAGTAGCAATGATAGTGTAACTAGTCTTTAAATGGGTTGAATGAGTCGAACATGAAAGCAACTAGCAAGCTAAGGGCTAGTTTGGTATTACTTCAGCTTTGTACTTGTTGTCTCGCTATGGTCAAAAGTACATTTTCTGGAAAAAAAATAAAATTGTTGTAATTATCACATTTTAGCTGCTTTTGAGAGTGGCTATCTCTTGTACTTATCGATTTTTCTCCCTCTTCATATTTATCCTGCTAAACTTCGTGTTCTTGCGGTTATGTTCAACAGCTTCAGCAACTTGTTGTGGCAAACATCCTTGCTTTCAATGAGAGTTTTTGGATACGGCTTGCAGCTAGATCTGATACCTGCAAATCTGAGGATGATAAAGCACGGTCTTCTACTTGGTTGATTTTATCTTGCAGGACATTTTGCGGTTCTATTTAGTTTCTTGCTGAAAATACTTTGTCACAACATCTGTGTCAATGTGTGGCTGCAGAAAGATTATGAAGAACTGGCATCCTCTGTAATGAGCATAGTGGATCGTGTTGTCGATAAAACTCGTGTAAACCCCACTTATTCCCTCATTGTGTCTCACATGTTTCATGCATAAGATTTTCACTGATTTTGTTTTCTCAGATTGCCTTTTTGTGCTAGTGTGTTAAAAGCTCTTCTATTCTGCAGGAAAAGATAGAGTCATCTACTGATGTTCTTAAAGAAATTTTGAAACCTGTTGTTGATGAAGTTGAGGAAATTACTTGGCCTCCTCGAGATCCTAATGCTCTCAAGCTTATGGAGAAAGTATGGGAATTCTTTCATGTCCATTATTGTGCACTTTATGTCAATAGCTTTTATTCTTCCATTCTGTTAGTCATCTTCCTGTTATGCGATGAACATCAGTTCTTCCACTGCTAGATTGCTAAGTACTTTGCTGATAGATTGTTGTCTATAGGATCAATGGTAAATGGCATCCTTTCTCAGTGAAGAGGATTTGATACATGTCACTATGTCACTACAGGCCATTGTCTTTCGAATTTATTTTCTTGATCATAGTTGTCATTTTACTTTGATGAGAATTTTATTGACAGGATACTTTCATTTCTTATGTAGTTGAAAATTTTCAATATTTGTTCCTATCAGGAAATTAATTACAGGGAGATGGAGGGGCAATTGGACGAAGGCTTCCTTTCAGAAGTTAATGCACAACTACGTCAGGTGAGCATGAATTGCTTATTCTTACTTTGATATTCTTATATCATATGTTTTATTTATTTATTTATTTTCATAAATATAGGGGCAAATTAACTTTTGGTTTTCCTACCATCTGCTTTTCTTTTTAGACGCTATCAACCTCAGGCAACGTAGCTATTTTCTTTAAAAAAAACTAACTGCAGGCAAAAGAAGATGTGGACAAGCCGGGGCTCCAGGCAATGCTGCAAAAAGTTCTGCAACTATACGCTTCCAGAGTCCTCTCAAAACGTAGTTATGCAAAAAAAGGTCCGTGCATCTCAATTGGTTTGCATACATCATTAAGATTTGACCGTATTAGCTACAAACAGCAAACGGCTACAACTGAAAGTAAAACTCTGCATTAATATGTTTCAAAAGATATAGGAAGCAGTGACCTGTGCTAGAAATATTATATCATATGAAGAAATGATGTGATTTTTATGTTGTGCTTACAAAATTTGGATTTTTTTTTTCTGAAGCATCTTAATCAAACAAGATGATCTGTCCTAAGTGTAAAACTCTGAATTTTGTTTCGATTTTTGCAGGTAATCAAATTTTAAAAGATGAACAATTTCTTGAGACTATTATTTCAGGTACTTGCTGTGGATTTTTGAGTCGCTTTTAGCACGTTTGAAGAATCATATTTATGTCCATTGACCATTAGATGGGGAAAATGTTTGTACAGCAGATTCAAGAGAAATACTTTTGCTAAAAATCATTTAAGTTACATCGTTAATGGCACAGTGTTACAAAATATGTTTTCCCTTTGGGGGACATATTTCAGCTATAGGATACCAAGATTTCTAGCTTTATTTGTCAGCTTTTCATTCTCGGTAAACATCTGTTTCAAATTCCATGTTAACTAATGGAACTTGTTCCATTGGCTTCAGCCCCCGAAGAAGAATGGAACAAGCTGTTGATCAATGGATTGACTGTTGGAAAAGGGGAAGTCTCGCCTGAGGAACTCTATGCTGTTATTAAGAAACGGATCGAACGGGTTTTGATCCGGACGGTGAGGACGTGTTTTTCTTTCAAACCCATTGAGCTCCAAATATTTTGTAGTGCATTTTGTTCTAATTATGAAGTTTTTCATTTCGTTTTGTTCTCATTTATCTCTAGTTCCAGACTGATGAATACAATGATTTTTTAAATATCATCATTTTCAACTTTTCATTTTCGAGTCTATTCCTGGTTCGGTTTTGGTTTCAGGATTGAAACTAATGGAACTTTTGAAAACTTTAAAGCTTTTTATTTCAGCTTTTGTGGAAAGGAATTCTGGAACAAAAATGCTACAATCTTTAGATATCCGTGACGGGTATCTTTTAGTTGAATCTTGAAAACTATTTCGAAAACCAATCCACTAAAATGTCTCTCCTCTTCTCAACCGTGCTTCTATTTCAGAAACATAACCAAACAGACTCTGATCTTATCTCTCTCTATATATGCATGATAGGAAGGCGGTTCTTACACGCAGCGCGTTCTTACCGAGTATTTGAAGGGCATTCAATCGAGAGCAGAGGAAATGATCCAAGTACTTCAGAACCAGCCACAATGATACATATAGGGGATAATGTATTCAGATGTTGAAGCATAAAGCAAAGGATTGTTCATGTAGTATTTACAATTTTTTTTTTTTTATCTCTTCTGTGATTATGGCAGATGTTATTAATATTAACATTTGTTCGTTCCTCATAAAAATATATTATTACGTATAAGTTATGTGTGTTGTCATTTAAATAATAATCATTTTCGTTTTGTAAAAAAAATTGTGGTTTGTTATATACTGTAGTTCCTGTGAAAGTTCAGATTTATCTTGGTGATATGCTAGTTTCATATGAAAATGCATTTTGTTGTTAACTATTTGAAACATCTACAGCCAAAAATAAAAAATAAAGAAAAAATCTAACTTATAGAGACATAGTCGCTTTATACAATAAAATTTCCAATAAATACGGAATATAGGACTTAAAAAGTGCCTTTGAATAAGACATTATATGCCATGTGCATTTCTTTTTCATAATTCTCGAAAGTAAATTTAATGTCCCAAAGCTTATCTCATCCCATGTGCTCTTTATTTATATGCTTTGAAAAAAAGGAATTTGTGCATTATTTCTCTTCTAATATAACTTTTCTCCTTAAAAATATAATTATCATTATATATCATTTATCCACAAATAATTGATTTATTTGACGGTACATTAATTTAGATAAAGTAAAAAAAAACAAATATTCAAATTTGAAATGGGACAAAGATGACCGAGCTAGCCTGGTATATTTTTATCTTATTATAACTAATATATATAACTAATAAAAAGCCAACAGCATCAATTCACTAATTTTAGTAATGATTAATTTTTACCAAAATAGAAAATGTTTTATTATTTTTGAACATCTAAGTAATAGTAATAGTATGTGTGTTTACAGCGCTAGCAATCAGCTAATTTCTCTCTCTCTCTCTCTCTCTCTCTCTCTCCTGTCTGTCTGACTCCACTAGCTTTGATCCAAATCCGATCCATCGCCCTCTACCGATCCCAGTCCCACTCACTCCCAGCTGTGGTTCTCCTCAGATCTGCAACAATTCTCGTTTCGCTTGATCCGGTTCCAAAAGCAAAGATTTGTTCCTTTAACTGTTTCGAATTTGTTTGTTTTAGTGTTTTGAGATTATAGGAAATAATAATAATAATAATAATGTTGACGAAATTCGAGACGAAGAGCAACAGAGTGAAGGGGCTGAGCTTCCACCCGAAGAGGCCGTGGATATTGGCCTCTCTCCACAGCGGCGTCATCCAGCTATGGGACTACAGGATGGGCACCCTCATTGACCGATTCGACGAGCACGACGGACCCGTTCGCGGGGTTCATTTCCACCATTCCCAGCCCCTTTTCGTCTCCGGAGGTACGCATAGCGTAGGCGCACCGAGGATTGGAAGGAAATTTATCTGAATTATCTATCGAATATTTGAAAATGTTTTATTTTGCCCTTAGGCCGCCCTCTGAAAAAATGTATGTATATATAACCCCTTGTACATGTATATGTCCTCTGCTGTGTTGATCTTTTCCTTAAATAAATATAAGATACAATGTGCATAGGGCTTTTGGAAATTAAGATGTATTATAAACCAAAAAATTACAGACACTAGGGGCATACCACAGATGCATTTAAGATCAAAACACAATAGCTAAAAGAATAGTACGTGGTCAATAAAAGTAAATGCTAGGCTTCAAATCACGCCCTTATTAGAACACTAAGCTGAATTTAGTGCTTTTTACGTCTTTGGAAATAAAATCTTGGGTGGGGGACTATCTTGACGTTGCAGTGAGCCAGCGTGGTGATTTTCTTAGAGCTTAATTGGTTTGTTCACATTGTCCATGTGATTCGTCGGATGTGTATGCTGTGACCTTTTCAGTTTACCTTGAATGCATTGTTTTCATTTTAGTGTGTGTGACTTTGAAAATTAGAGTTTGGGTTAACTTATTGGTGCTATGGACGTTGTCAAATGCGGTTTGTTGGATGTTTTGGTCACGATCTTTGAAAGATCAATGGCGTTTTGTGCGAATGCATTGTTTCCTATATATTATCTCGTTGGATTCTTTAAATTTTAGATATAGCTTAATTCGATGATATGGAAGGAGTAGGTTGCGTATAAGACATTTTTTACTAGCTTTAATTTAATCTTTGGCTATTGTTATGTTAGAGCATGAGTTCTTATTCCAATTGGTGTGTTGGTTAGTGTAAGTGGGGTATGTTGGGGCTAGAACTGCTAGAACCTGCAATGTTTTGCTAGGGACAATATGCCAATAGTAGTGCGGAATCTTGCTTTGTGGTTGCTAATTTACATTTTCAATTCTGATCAAATGGACTTTGTGATTGTCCTCATGTAAATCATATTGGGTCCCTAAAATTTTAACATGTGATTTGTTTTATTCTCTGTAGTCTGAATGAGGAAATTCTGGTTAGAATCTTTTAACCCGGGTTTTAGTATTATCCCGCTGCTATTGTTAAGAGTTATTAAAATTTAGTTTATGTAGGAGGTATAACAACAAGAAACCAGAAATTTTTTGCTGGAGACATGGAGTAATATTATGGATCCTGTGATGAATGTTTAAGCGGAATTGGGTCTGTTGTACTTCGATGCCATTTCATTTGTCACATTCCCTCTGTGTTCTCTGGAAAACCATTTTTGTTGAGATTCGACTATTTTGTTGTTTACCATGTACTTCTTGTGCCGGATCAAACCAACACTTTGAACCGGATCCCATAAGACCTTCGAAGTTAACCGTGATTGAGCGAGAATAGTACTAGGATGGTGACCTCTTGGGAAGTCCTCAAGTTGCACGCACCCCCTAGCCAATCCCAAATTATTGGGATTAAGGCTTGGTTGAAGAAGAAGAAGAAGAAAAAGTAGACTGTACTTTTTGTGCCTCTATTTTTAGCATGCAAGTTTGTTTGGTCTGCCAACAGACAGGTGTTGTCTATAATCCTAATTTAGCTTTGAAAATTGTGCTCTTCAATTTTTTTCTGGTGTTGAAGTGTGACCACATCAACAACCTTTTGATTTTTGATACCTAAGTTCGCAAATGAAAATGATGCATACATCTAATTTGGGATACTATGCTGTTGCTTTTGCAGGAGATGACTACAAGATTAAGGTGTGGAACTACAAGCTGCACAGGTGTCTCTTTACTCTTCTTGGACATCTTGATTACATCCGAACTGTGCAGTTTCACCATGAAAGCCCTTGGATCGTCAGTGCAAGCGATGACCAAACTATTAGAATCTGGAATTGGCAATCACGTACTTGCATCTCTGTTTTGACTGGACACAATCACTATGTAATGTGTGCTTCGTTCCATCCAAAGGAAGATCTTATTGTCTCGGCCTCATTGGACCAGACCGTCCGTGTATGGGATATCGGTTCCATGAAGAAGAAGTCTGCGTCACCTGTTGATGACATTCTTCGATTGAGTCAGATGAACACAGATCTCTTTGGAGGGGTAGACGCTGTTGTTAAGTATGTCTTGGAA
>MKEJ01105992.1:0-16984 GCA_001753735.1 Embelia ribes
AGACTTGATAGAAAAATAAATTCAATCAATATCGTTACGAAATTAGATGAGGGAGAGTTATCATCTGTACAAGTAAAGATAGAGAGATGTAGGTGAATGCGTGTGAATGTATGTGAGGATACAATTATATGTACAATTTAGCAATGGAATTACTTATGGAAATTGTAACTGTAGGTAAGTAACCGATACTTTTAACGACGGAAATAACGACCACTAAATTTCAGTCATTTTTTTAACCAACGGAATATTTCCGTCGTTAAATTCGTCGGTAAATAAAAAATAATTATTTTACCTATGGAAAATTTTCCATCACTATATTTCATAGCTATTCCGTTGTTATTCTATCATTAATATGGTGAGTTTTTTCCCGCCATTTAGTTTATGAAAAATTTATCCATCGTTAAAATATCCATCACTATTCCGTCGTTAGGTCGTTGATATTTATGTACTATTCATTTTCGCCGTTATTTAACAACAATTTTATTTCCGTCGTTGTGATCCGTCGTTAAACCGCAATTTTCTTGTAGTGCAAGTATTGGTATGCTTTCAAGACACTCTTTTGAAATGTCACTTTCTATAATTTGAGGTGTGTAACTGCAAAAATACAAATTTTAGGGTACACATTCTAATATTTGAGGGAGTGCGAAAATTTAAAGTTTTTGATCAATTTACTCGCCAGGTGCATACCCACGCCACAATCAACAACAATTATGAATGGTATGGCAGTTTTATAATTACAAAATAAACCCCCCGCCCGCAGGACTTTAACATGCTATTATATTGTTGGTAAATATGATTACTCCTAATCTTCTGTATTATAAAAAATGCTAACAATTTTTTAATATTAATTATTAATAATTACAAATTTTTTTTGTGTTAAACAAAATACTAACATAATAATTATTTACATTCTATACAAATGTGAACATCATTGTACTCTTAGTTGGTTTCAATTCTTAACAAGTTGTAAGAGAAGTATCTATTTTTCAATCTTTTTCTTCAACTTAATAAAACATAGAAATTTGGAAAAATGTAGTTGTAATTATTTTATATAACTAATTTATGGTTATAAAAACATTAAAAAAATCAGACATCCTACAATTTGAATCTCGATATAAAAAAATAAGTATGATTTATTTTTTATTTTTTTGGGGATAAATTATAAAAAAATAACATCACTTGTAACAATTAATAAATCCCACCCTCCGATCAGAAACCAGATAAATAAATAGAACTTGACACATGCTTGCGTGCACACCTGTTCGTAATGTAATATGTCTTGCCCTACTAGCCCAACTTCAGCTCCAACAAATTCAGTAAACCAACTCTATTTTGATGCCATATTTCTTTCGCTCCCCGTAATATCAGGACCGAGGATCGTCTCGTTTTAAAAATCTCCCATGAGGCTTTAATTTCAACTCAGAGTTTTCGACAGCACAAGGATGCATCCTTACTTTTTATTACCTAAAATCTAGCAAAAACAAGTCCATCATTAAAAAGTTTTAGGCAACTGGTGGTGTCACGGTGAGCGACCAAAAAAACAGTATCTAATATAAAAAAAATCGATACAATTTTTAATTATATACATCAAATTATATTTTTGTCATTCAGAATTGAATTTAATTAAAATAAATAAATCTGTACCCAAAAAAACGATTATAATAAATAAAACGTTTAGGACCCATTTCCCAAATACGGTTACACTTTGAACTACTACCAAACAAACACAGAATCCTGGTCTCCTCATGGAATAAATTCCCGCCAGATTCCTCCCTTGCATAAACAGGGTACGAAGCAGGTTTGGTGCTATTCAAAATAGGTACCACCCTTCATTTTTAAGCCGCAAGAAGATTCAAATTAAATGATTTAATTTTTGATACAATATTATTATTATTATTTTTAAATTATAAATTTAAAAATTTTCGAATTATTGGATTTGGATTGTGCGAATGACGATAGCAATAGCAAACCTGCTTCCAAATAGAATCAGTTATACCCCAAGTCCTCGCCTGATTTTAGCATTTATATTTAGGCCCCCAAACTATTTTAAGTATTCATTGCTCCAACTTTTCAATACCTTTGCTATTCGCTTATTGATGTGAGTCGCTCATGTCTATTTCCGAGGGCCTTAATATCTATTCTCTCTCTCCCCCATTTTTTTTCTTTTCATTTTTCACTTTTTTAAACATTTTTTTCTATTATTTTTAAGCCTGAAAGAGACGTATACGTTTTAAACATACTAGTACGCTTCATGTATGTTAGTTTCTTTCATTCTAAATAATGATCCTCCGAATCAGAGACTTGCGTGTGTCTAAAATCTAGTTAAATTACAAATTCTACTAAATCTAAAAGGTAATGCTTAAATATTTATATTTTGTCCAATATATTAGTCTGGACTTAATTTAATAGCATTCAATTTCAGACAGGTTATTCACTTACAATTTTTCTTATAGTTAAGCTATTATTCTCAATGGAGTGGCATAATGTATTGATTGAGGATCAAAATCACGACTTAACAACATGTACGGATCTATTAATTGGATAAAGGGGATTACAACAATCCCTATAATTTTATTAGGTCATTAGTATAAATTTTATATTTATAATTTTAGTGTCAAATTTAAAATATACTTATATGTGTTGGTTCACTCTGTCTAGCAAGTCTACAAGCTTACAAAAATATTTTAGCTAGTAGCAACTTTCAACATTTTAGACTAAAACTCCAACAAAGTTAGGGACCAAAAGTGTTACAATGTGTAACCAAGGACAAATAGTGTAATTCACCCAAATAACGAGTTAGTCAGCCTCTTTCCCCATCTCTCTCACTCTCTCCGTCTCTCTCCAATCTCTCCCATGGCGACTTCCCTCCTCCTCTCAAACCCCACCTTCCCCCACCTCCGCAAACCCTCACTAACCGCCAAACCCACTTCCAAAACCCTCCTCCCTCTCTCATCCCCCATTCTCAAGACCCTGAAATCGGAACCCCTCAGGCCTCGCCGGAGGTGGGTTCTGGCGGGAGCGTCGGATGTGGGGGAGACGGCGGAGATGGAGGGTGCCTTGGTCGGGGAGGACTCGGCTGGGTTCGATTTGGGGGAGCAGAAGGTGTCATCGTGGGTGTACTTTGGCGGGGTTTTGGGAGTTGTGCTGTTCGTGCTTGACGTGGCGTGGATCGATAATTCGACGGGGTTTGGGAAGGTGTTCATCGATTCGCTGTCAAACATTTCAGATATCCACGAGGTAAATAGTTGTTGGTTGTGCTTAGGGACGGAGCTATGTCCGTACAGTGGGGGCTACAACCCCATAATTTAGAAAACCGACCAGATAACATATGCTTCAGTATAAGTTGGATTGGTTCTTTTTAGTTTAATTTTAGGAATTTGGATTGGAAACAAATTCTGTTTGGAATTGGAAATGTCAGTAGCTCGTGGAGTTTCGGTGTTCTGCTTTACAAGAATTTGAATCCAATGTTTTGAAATCCAAACCAATTGTTGAACCGGAAAAGGGACCGATTTCAAAGGTCATTTGTACAAGTGACGGCCCAACCGGAATCAATTAGGAGTTAAACCAGGATGCCACAATTACATACCTAAACAAATATATAAATTATAAAATGATCACTTATTTCGGAATATACTGAGATATTACTTTTAACCCAACGAAATGGTACTACGGTAAATCGTTAGCTAGAAAAGAAAAATAAACAACTATGGTGGTTTAGGGAGAACAAGTCAATATTGAGAAAAAGAGAAAAAAATGAGAAGTTCAATTGCAGAGTTTACTGGTTTTGGTGAAAGAGGTCAGGTTTACTTTTGACTCAGTGACAAGTTTAGTCCAGTACGTTACTCCATCCGGGTCCCCGTTCAACCTATTGAACCGGCTGGACGACTAGCTTTTAAAACACTGTTTCAATCTAATAATGGATAGAAATTATGTGACTGTTTTTTATAATGTTTTAGCTCACTTGATGGCATATTTCATTCCACAAATCTTTTCAGTTTCCAATTTTAGTTGTCTTGCCAAACTGGAAATACCTGATATTTATTTATCTTGATAGTTTTCAATGTAATTCTATCTTGAAATACCAAAACAATTCAACCAAAATTAATTTGTTGTGATAAGATTGTCACTTCTCCTACTAAGTTGAAACAAAAACTAAACAAAAGCAACAAGAAGCAATTGCGTATATGGACTTGGTCAAAACGCTTCTCATTCTATTACAATTTTTAGCAGCTAACTAACTTCTCATTCCATTACAAGTTTTAGTAGTTAGAAACCTTCTTATACGATTACGAGTTTTAGAAATGAATAGTTTATATTACAAGATGAGTGTGGTTTGGGTTATTACGTTTTGTAACATTACCCTCTTGCTTCTGTAGAAACAGCAATAGCACAATCACGTTACGTCTGTTAATTTTTTTTGACTGTCAAAAGAATCAAACATTGTGCTTTATAAATTGATAGCTCTGTATTCGTAAGTTTTTGTTTGCTGATGGCTGAGCCTGCAGACTTTTTTGTGCAGGTTGTGATGTTTCTTCTTACTATCATTTTTGCCATTGTCCACAGTGGCTTGGCTAGTCTCAGAGATCCAGGTGAGAAGCTTATCGGAGAACGAGCTTATCGCGTTTTGTTTGCGGGGCTCTCTCTTCCGCTGGCTGTTAGTATGATTGTGAGTTCCTCTTTCGTTCTTTCTGCCTTGGGATTTGTATCTTTTCACCTATAGGTTTATTATATTCCCGTCGTTCATTTCTGATGCAGGTGTACTTCATCAACCACAGATATGATGGGGTGCAGTTGTGGCAGCTTCAAGGTGTTCCCGGGTTGCATCAACTCGTGTGGCTCTCTAATTTTGTCTCTTTCTTTTTCCTTTACCCATCAACCTTTAATCTATTGGAGGTAGCAGCTGTAGACAAGCCTAAAATGCATCTTTGGGAGACGGGTATTATGAGAATAACCAGGCATCCACAGGTAGTCATACATCACCTCTCACATTAGATGCAACTTTGGTTTTTACATGATACCGATACGTACATTGAGGTCCTGAAAAGAATGAAGAAACGGACACCGGGAGGATAAGCCAATATAATATTGTCAGTGATACATTTTTCCGATAATAGATATGGAGACAGTACTATCTCGAAAGCATTATATTTTGGAAGGATGACACCAGTTGAATGTGAAACAGATATCGAGACATCAATTTAGGCATAAATAATAGAGCATTACTAAATTTTATATGATATTTTAATCTGTTTACAAATTTAACCTACTCCTAACTTCAAGTGGATTCAATCATAAACCAGATTATTAGTATCAGATATGCCACATGTGAGTGTTTAACACTTATCTTGAGTTTTCCAAATTCATCGAGAACACTGCCTCATGGAATGTCCAATATGTGCAGTGAATTTTTTGGGATTTCACGTTTATCCGCAATGCAAATCGCAGATATGAAACTCAAGTTGGAGTGGTTGTGCTATTTCTTTTTTCTTGTTTTGGTTTATATACCTGGCTATCTGCTACTACTGGTGTTCCGGGTTTGAGGGAAGCATATTATTGTCTTCTGCACTTTTTTTCACTTTTAATCTTTGTGAATGCTATTTGTTGGATTAATATATTTTTATTGGCAGATGGTTGGACAGGTAATTTGGTGCCTGGCTCACACGATTTGGATCGGCAATTCTGTTGCTGTGGCAGCCTCGGTAGGCTTGGTAGGACATCATCTATTTGGTGTTTGGAACGGTGATAGAAGGCTAGCTATTCGATATGGGGAGGCCTTTGAGGCTGTAAAGAGCCGAACAAGTGTTTTTCCATTCGCAGCTATTCTTGATGGCCGACAAAAGTTGCCCAAAGATTATTACCGTGAGTTTTTACGATTACCATATTTAACAATTACGGGACTGACTCTAGGCATCTATCTTGCTCATCCGCTGATGCAGGCTGCCAGTTTTGGGCTCCATTGGTAGGGCAAGTTTTTTTTCATATTTATACGAACTCTGATTGGGTATCATAGTGAGTGAAATTGTATAACCCAACAGAAAAGCAATGTACTTGTACCACACATGGAAAAACACGATGTTGTAGTATATCTGATAACTGAGTACTTAACTTGAGGAAAGTTAAAAATAGATACAAATATTAAAAAATAATAATAAACTTTGCTCTAAAGAAATAGAAGGGCAGGCAGCTCAGTACACGTGAGCTCCAAGGGCGCCTCGTCTATGAGAGGATGCAAACATGTGCGACTGAGCTAACAGTTCCTTGGGATGTAGAATCTGTGCGCAGCAATTAAAATGAATTGACCCGTTAGGAACTTGTCATGAAATTCATCGTCGTACGCTGAAATGTATCGAGTATGAAGGAGAGACAGATTGAAACTGTATTTTGGACTTGAGAACCAAATCTCAACAAACTGAGAATTGAATGGAACCAGGCCTAAACTGATTCAAATGGAAAGAAATTGAAATTTTTGGAACATACAAGTGCTTTTACCAAAATGTATGATTACCTGGTTACTACTTTACACGATGTTGTAGTATATCTGAAGTGAAATGATTGAATTTGCCTATCAAAAGTTAGCACCTGAACATCGTAAATTGCATGGGATAAATAAAAAATAATTTCGGTCAAATATTTTATTATTTGGGAATGCTAGTGTTTTCAAAATTCGTTTCTTAAATTTATATCTGAAAATTTATTCTAAAAATAGGTATAATCCTAGTATTTGATAAATAAATTTTAAAATTTGTTTGATAAGTAATGTAATAATTTTTTTTATTATAAAAAAACAAAAGTAGATAAGTATATGAAATTTAATAATTATATTTGAAGTTATTACGGTAATTAATGAAATATTTTTTTTTTTTAAATATCACTAAGGCTATTTCCAAAAGTAATATTAAAAAAATAGAAACAGATAATTAAAAGCAGATGTTTTAGAATTTACTATATACAAAATACATAATGCTCTTATTTTTAAGTAAAAGAAAGCAAAGCAATCCTGACCCATAATTGCATCATAGACATGTGAAAATAAACACGACAAATTAGTTTGATTCTATGATTTAATTCTATCCTTTCAAATTAAGAAAGTTTTCGTGTAATTCCCTTCCCAATGGAATGAACATAGTAATATTAGTAATTCCCTTTCAAATTAGTAATATTTTTCATATGATATCTTTTATTTTTATTTTTTCATTTATTTCTTTTACATTCAACATGAAGTGAGAACTAATTTACAAGAATTCGCAATAGTTAGGCCAAATTTCAGATAGTCAATAAGAAAGTTGAAAAAGATCCATATTCAATTATGTAACCAATCAGACTCAATAAGAAAGTTGAAAAAGATTCATATTCAATTATGAAACCAATCAAAATCAATAAGAAAGTTGAAAAATATTCATATTCAATTATGTAACCAATCAATCATATAAGAGGAACATTGAACAAGAAATAACCATTAAAGTAAGACTGAATTTATGAGAAGTGGCACAAATTAGGTAAAATATTTGATAGTAAATCATAAACTTAGAGGAGATCTGGATTTAGTTAAGCGATCCATAGATCCTATGAGCATAGAGCTTTTGTACTCAACATTGCATACGAACAAATGACTTAAATTTCAAGTGTCTCCAAAAATCAGATCAAAATTTTTAACAGTCATGAAGATAATAAATAAATTGGATGCAGCATATAGCCTAAAACTTAAAAATTATTTAGAACAAAACAATAAATAAACTCACTTTAGAAATTGAGCAACTAAAAAAAATCTAATTTTATCAAAAAAAGAGTAGATAAGATAGAGCTTAAAAGATGCATCCAAAAGAGCCCCATATAATGAATCAATCCTGCGAGCATAGATTCTTCATATTCAACATAGACTACAAACACTAAAGTTTGACCAAAACTTCAATAGTTTGAACAAATCAGGCCAAATTTCTGATAATCAGTCAAGTGTAAATGACAGTTAAAGTCAATCAAAAAACACAATGTTAAAATACCGATGGAAAACATTTTTATCAGTGCAGCGAATGAGGGGAGAGAAAGAGAGAGAGAGAAAGAGAGAGTTACTACTCAAAGAGAATTAGGGTTCATCCATAAAGATGTTTCCGCATTAATACTCACATCAATCCCCAAAATGTCCATCCATATAAATTATTGGTGGAGTTGCAATGGGGCTTTTTTGATCGCATTATCAATTTTTTTTTTTTAAAAATTGAATAATATTTAGCTATTCAATTTTTAAACTGAGTATATTTAATTACTATTTTAACCTAAATAAGTTAGAAATTTTAAGCTGAATGCATTTATCTTTTTTTTTAGACATAAACAAGCTGGCTTATTTGCCTAAACATTGCAACTAAAAGAAATATAGTTTTAGGACAAATTAAAAAAGTATATTTTCAAATTTTGAATTTATATGCAACACTACTAAATTTATCCCTATCAAATTTTTTTATTCTATTTCCTTTTATTTTGAGGAGTAACATTAGAAATGCAATAGATTTTGTAATGATTTAACATTTAAAACTAAAGAGTGGCAATAATTTATTCATATCTAAAAAGTCAAAATACACCAATAATACGTGAACAAAGGAAATACTATTCTAATTTTGAGAGACTAATTCTGTAACCATTGTATTTAAATACTATTTAATCTCTCAAAATATGAGGTTGTAATAATGTGTCCATTTAATTAGACTGCTACAATTCATCTATAGTTTTATTTTTATGTTTAAGGAATCAACTACTCCAATTCTCCTTTATCTCTGCTTGTATTTTAGAGTGTGAGATAGATGCATTAAAACTTCGAATTGAAACTAGAGTATTTGATGTGAATTTCCTTATAAAAATAACAATTAGTATCTGTAACATGCTTGTTGCGAAAATCTTTGTAGCAATTGTTATTACCGTAGTTCAAAAATCTTGTATTAAATTCGAAATCAACAGCTACAAAACTAAATTATATTGAAAGCATTAGAACAGTTACTTTTTAAGCTTTCCGATCTTGGCAATAATTTGTTTTGTAGAGAACATTGTAGTAAAATAGTTGTAATATCCCGAAAATTCCGAGTGAATTTTTCACACTTATAATTATAATATTGTTAGTGCATAATGTGTTGCATGTTGAACTAGTGTATTGTTGTAGCCTTATACATATGCACGTTAGTCTTATTTGTGTATTATAATCGTGGCCTTAGTGTTGGGTTTTGTGTTTGGATGTATAGTGTGGATTTTAGTATTGGAAAGTTTGTGAAGTTGGTGTTATGAGGTGTTTGTATTAATGCCTTAGTGATATAGAGTTGAATTTTGGAAACTTGCATTATGCAGATGAATAAGTCGACTTACAGAGGGTATATCTCGACTGATAGGGTATTTAGTTGACTGTTGATAAGAATATGTCGATTGATAGGATATAGAGCATTTTTTACTATAAACTCATGTTGATCCATTGCTGTTTCATAGATCAAATATCGAGGTCAAGTGGAGAAAAATTTTGGGCTTTTGACGTGAGCTTGGATGGAGGCTTATAGTGCTCCGTGAGGTACGAGTAGTTGACAAAATAGGAATGTATGTGTGAGTTTGGACGAGTCCCTAATTGTGTGATTAGGGTTTATTTAATGCTTTCTAGTGGGTAATGGTTATATTAATTTCTATGATTTAGAATTAGTATAAATTAAGTGAAAGTATGACGAAATGAGAATTATGTAAAATTATCTAGAGATGTATTTAATTTCATGAGGTGAGAATTATGTGATTTATGTGGGAATTGTGTAAATTTCATATAGAGATGTATGTAATTCATGATTGTGAGATGTTATATGATTATGTGAGTTATTCATCAAATCTATATTAGAAACGTATTTATTTTATGATTGTGGGATTATATGATTATGTGAGCTTATATGAAATATACATGGAGACGTATTTATTTTATAAGTTGTGAGATATACTATGAAAATGTGGGATTTAATATGGAATTACATTTGATATGTGTTATTTCATATTGTGAGCATTTTGCATAACATGATTATATTTATGTAAAATATGAGTTTTTGATATCGATTTAACAAAGTGAGAAAAAGTGGGGTTTTGAAAATGAAATTTTCAAAAAGTGAGACTTACAAGAAAAATGAGAAATTGAGGGACTTGCAAGAAAATTGAGTCTCGTAGCTTATTACGAGAAAAATGGGATTTTTGTGAGAATTCAAAATGAATTAACTTTTGAATTAAAAGTGGGTTTTGTGAGAAATTGAAATAAAATATCAAAAATGATATTAATGTGTAAGTTGCATGACATTGTGGGTTTGAGTCATTTTCTATTTATTTTTGGGATCATGTCAATTTTTTTCAAGTGAGAAAAAGCAAAGAGAGGGCTCGGTGCCCTACTGTGAAAGTCGAAAAACCTGATCAGAGATACAATATAATCTGCCTACAGTGGGTATTGTGGGTGACAGATTATAGTATAGGTTTTACGAGGTAGACCTATAATTTTTATACAAACTGTGAGAGATACTTGTTGAAATTTTTATGGTGAGATGTGGGTTTTGTAAGTCTTTATAGGTGTGTGGGTGTGTGAGTATATATGAGCATTGCATTGCATCGATATTGAATTTCATTCTATTATCAGTATATGGCATAGATATTGTACTTGCGGGCACTGCTCAACATCACACTTATCATTTTATTTTGGAGACTAACTCGTACATACTATTTTCTACTTTTGTAGATGCTTATTATACAGGTGTCGGGACGAGTGAGCCACACCAGTGAGAATGATTGTGAGCATTGCACATATCTTTTGTATTCAGAGTTTACATTTTGTTGTATTTGGCCTCATCATTAGTTGTATTATTCAGATGTCAGTAAGATGTATTTTATTTTATACATTAATAAGATATGCAGTTATGCTGTATATTTTGTGCCTAAGAAGTTTGTGTATTACATTTCGTTGTTGCTTCATTAGTGAGAAATTATGTTAGAAGCAAGAACAAAATGTAACATGCCTATTCAGATGTTGAAGCATGTAACTTATTTATATTTTGTAAATAGGGAGTTTACGTTTAATATTACCATATAGTATTTATTTATTGCGCATTCTGATGGATGGATGGTATATTTATTTTGTGAGCATGATGCAAAATGTGAGATAGGCAAGTGAGATGTTAGTGTGGATTTCTTTTTTTATTTTCAAAACCAAATAAAGTTTTTCGTTCTTTTTTGACTAAAAAGGGAATGCACTCACCCTTTAATACTTCTAAATGGTTCGGGGCTTGCCTCGGATCTTCTAGGAAAATTGGGGTATGACATGGCTACACAAAAATTCTAGTAAAGCTGTGTCGGTTATACGTCGATGAGATTATTAGATTGTATGGGGCTCCTGTTTAGATTGTTTCAGATAGGGATCCTCGTTTTGTATCGAGATTTTGGTCAAGTCTTCAGCGAGTTTTGAGGACTGAGTTGACTATGAGTACAATGTTTCATCCTTAGATGGCTAGCCAATCCAAGAGGACAATTCAGATGCTAGAAGACATGCTAAAAGCATGTGTGTTGGATTTCGGTGGAGCTTAGGAAGAACATGTGAGCCTGATTGAGTTTGGATGTAATAACAATTATCATTCGAGTATCGAGATAACTCCATTTGAGGCCATATATGGGTAGCCTTGTCGCTCTCCTATCTGTTGGGCCGAGGGGGTGATAGTGCGATGTTAGTACCAAAGTTGGTTCAAGAGATGACTCAGCAGGTGTACTTGATCAGATAGAGGTTGGAGATGGTTCATAGTCGGCAAAAGAGTTATGTTGATACGTCTCACCGTCCATTATCATTCAAGGTTGGTGACCTTGTATTCTTAAAAGTTTCACCTAAACAAAACATTATAAGATTTAGAAAGAGGGGGAAATTGGCGCTTCGTTTTATCGGACCATTTTAGATATTAGAGGCAGTAGGTGAGGTTGCATACTAATTGGATTTGCCACCTCAATTGGCAAGTATACATCCCATTTTCCATGTATCGATGTTGAAGAAATATATTCGAGTTCCTTTTCATGTGATCATATATGATGATTTGTACATCGATGAGGATGTGACTTACGAGGTGAGACCGATTTGCATTCTGGACTAAAAGGAGCAAACTTTGAGGCGGAAGAGCATCTGGCTAGTGAAGGTATTATGGCAAAGTGGGGAAAGTGAAAAGATGATGTGGGAATGTGAGGATGTGATGCAAGCAAAATTTCTGGAGTTTTTTAAAAATTTTGGTACATACTTTATTTTATGAAGTTCATGTGAATTTTAGAGACGAAATTTCCTAATGTCGGAATGATGTAACATCCCAGAAATTTCGAGTAAATTTTTCTCATTTATAAGAATATTATTATTTCTCAAAATATTGTTATTGTGTGGGACGATATAATTATTGGGAGATAATTAAATGCATTTAGATGCATTTGTAGGTTGTGAGTTGTCATTTGGTTGTGAGAATTATGAGATGTGAGATTTAGTGAGTTATATGTAGAGATTTTATATCGCATTAGAATATAAATGCGTATTGGTGAGTTATATGTTTGGTTGGCATTGTGAGTATATTGTGAGCATTGTTATCGTGAATTAACGTAAGAAATTGTCAAAATGATAGTGAGTATGAGACTTGTGAGATTTGTGAGAATTGTGAGTTAATGTGGGTTTGAGTGAGTATTGGAGATGAGTATGTTGATGTGCATGAGAATGGTGTGAGGATGTGTATATTGATGTGAGACCATAGGACGAGAGTTATGGCTAAAATGGTCGAGGAAAAGCTTTGAAAAATTATGTAGTTTTCAGAAAATATTTGCAGTCTGGGTGTGCCATTCGAATGGTGGGTGCCTGCTATTCAAATGGTAGAGCCGTTTGAACGGTACCCAGATGTCATTTGAATGCTAGTCACAGTGGGACCCAGTTTTGCTTTTTCAGACCTACATCACGTGGGTGTATTTTAATCCCCATTTTCCAGCAAGCATAACTCAGAAATAGGGAGAGAGAGAGTCCGGTGGTGGTGGGTCTTGGAAAGCAGAAATCATCTAACTCGGTGGCTCAGATCTAGAAATTAGTTACATATTCGGACTCCTCAATACCTAGGCTCCATATTGATGTTAGTTTTTCTCCTTATTTCGATTTTTTCTCTATACCTAGGTTTGCGTGCTAGGTCCGAATGTTAAAATAAAATTGATAATAATACTCTATATGATTTATAGAGCATTTTTTACTATAAACTCATGTTGATCCATTGTCGTTTGATAGATCAAACATCGAGACCAATTGGAGGAGAATTTGGGGATTTTTGATGTGAGCTTGCATAGAGGCTTGTAGCAGGCCATGAGGTACGCGTAGTTGACAAAATAGGAATGTATGTATGAGTTTGGGTAAGTCCCTAATTGTGTGATTAGGGTTAATTTAAATACTTTCTAGTGTGTAATAATTATATTAATTTCAATGAGTTAGAAATAGTAAAAATAAAATGAAAGCATGATGAGGTGAGAATTATGTGATTTATGTGAATATTATGTGAAATTATCAAGAGGCATATTTAATTTCATGATAGTGAGATGTGATGTGATTCATGTAGGAATTATGTGAAATTATCTAGAGACGTATTTAATTTCATGATAGTGAGAATTATGCGATTTATGTGGGAATTATATGAATTACATATAGAGACGTATGCTATTCATGATTATGGGATTTGATATATTTATGTGGAAATTATATGAATTTCATATAGGGACGTATGTAATTCATGATTGCGTAATTTGATATATTTATGTGAGAATTATATGAATTTCATATAGAGACGTATGTAGTTCATGATTGTGAGATTTGTTACATTTAAGTGCGATTTAATATGAAATTTGTATTCGAGATGTATTTATTTCAAATTAGTGAGCATTTAGCATAACATGAAAAAGTTTATGTCAAAATGTGAGTTTTTGATATAGATTTATCAAAGTGAGAAAAAGTGGGATTTTGAAAATGAAATTTTCAAAAAGTGAAACTTGCAAGAAAAGTGAGAAATTGTGGGACTTACACGAAAACTGAGACATATGCAAGAAAAAGTGGGTTTTGTGAGAAAATTAAATGAAATATTGAAATGACATTTATGCGTGAGTTGCATGACATTGTGGGTTTGAGTTATTTTCTATTTCTTTTCGGGACCATGTCAATTTTTATATAGTGAGGAAAAGTAAAGAGAGGGGTTAGCGTCCTACAATAAAAGATGAGAAACCTAATCAGGGATACACTATAATCTGCCTACAATGGATATTGTGGGTGGCAGATTATAACATAGGTTCTACGAGGTGGACCTATGATTTTTATATAAACAGTGAGAGACAGTTGTCCCAACTTTTATAGTGAGACGTGGATTATGAGTCTTTGTGGATATGCGTGTGAGTACATATGTGAGTTCATATGGATTTACATTGCATTGCATATTATTATATTCCTGTGGCATAGATATTGCACTTGCGGGCACTGCCTAGCATCACACGTATTATCTTATTTTGGAGACTAACTCGTACACACCATTTTCTACTTTTGTAGATGCTTATTCTATAGGTGCCCAGACTAGTGAGCAATACCATTAAGGATGATTGCAAGTATTGAATATATCTTTTGTGTTTAGAGATTTATTCTAGAGTTTATATTTTGTTATATTTAGCCTTATTATTTGTTGTATTATTCTAAAGGCTTGTGGGATGCATTTTATTTATACATTAGTGAGATTATATGGACATGATATATATATTGTGCCCGATGGGCTTGTGTATTACATTTCGTTGTTCCTCCATTAGTGAGATACCATGTTAGGAGTAAGAACGAAATATAATATACCTTAACAGATATTGGAGCATATAGCTCATTTTGTATTTGCAAACAAGGAGTTTACCTTAATATATCCCCAGGTTGATATTTATTTCTACCTGCACTCTGATAGATGAATGATGTATATTTGAGAGCATGATGTAGAATATGGGATTAGCAAGATGCGATATTAAATGTGGATTCCCTATTTTTATTTTCAAAATTAAATAAAGTTTTTCATTTTCTTTTACTTAAAAAGGGAATACACTCTCCTTCCAATGCTTTTAGCAGATTCGGGGTTTACCTCGGATCTTCTAAGAAAATTGGGACGTGATGTCAGTGAGAGAGATAAAGTTGGGGGTGACTTTTTCTTCAAATTTTCAAGCTCAAATATCATCTAAAATCAGGAGTTGTTTGTGAGTTTAAAGTCGAGATTCTTAATCATTTGAACGAAAAGATCATTTTGAGGTATGTTTCATTCTTTGTCTTGTTCGTTCAAGTTTCACTTATTTTCGGGATTTGTTATTCCCCGAAACAAATTAGTTATTCTTTCTCCTTATTCCGAGGGGATCATCTTTATATGTAGGTTCGAATTGATCTGTATTCATGTACTAGATCAAATCTCGGGGTAAAGAAAGAGGGAAATTGGAGCTTTTTGGTTTTAAGCTTTCGGGTGAATCCTCACACATTTATTGGTATCAATAGATTGCGAATAGCAATATAAATTTGAATCTATGTTGGTAATCGACATGTGTAACATGTCTCAAATATGTGTTTGGCTTAATATTCGATATGTGGTGTGTGGACTAATCTTGTGATTACAAAGCCTATAGAAATGAATTAAAAAGGTGGCTTTGAAGTTGTGAAATATGTTTCATTAAAAAGGTTTTGCAAGAATCTCATCATTCCCATTTAGCAATTTATCCGGGTGGCACAAAGATATTCCATGATATTTCTCGGCAATTCTGGTGGCCCGGTATGAAGAAGGATGTTGTGGAATTTTTTTCACACTATTTGACGTGTCAGCAAGTGAAGACTAAACACAAAAGTCCTGGTGGTTTGCTTCAACCATTGCCCGTTCCTAAGTAGTAGTGGGAACGGATCACTATGGATTTTATTATGGGATTACCAAAGACAAGACGAGGTTGTGATGTCATTTGGGTCATTATGGATCGAATAACTAAGTCTGCTTATTTTCTTTTGATCCGTACTACTGATTCAGTTGAAAAGCTTTGTTGGTTATATATTGATAAAATTGTTCGGTTGCATAGAGCTCCGATATTGATAGTATCTAATCGTGATCCTCATTTTGTATCTCTTTTTTTGTTGCGTCTCCATAAGGCATTGGGGACGAATCTTTCTTTGAGTATGACATTTTAACATAAATTGACGGCCAATTTGAGATTACAATTTAGACCCTAAAAGATATGCTTTAGGCATGTATTCTTGACTTCGGTGGAAGTTAGGAAGATCATGTTCGCCTGATTGAATTTGTATATAACAATAGTCATCATGCTAGTATTGAAATAGCACCGTTTGAAGCATAGTATGGGCTTCCATATCATTCTCCAATTTATTGAGCAGAAGTGGGTGACGGAGTATTGCTTGGTCCAGATTTGATTCAGGAGATGACTTGAAATGTGCAATTAATTAAGAAGCTGTTAGAAATAGCCAGTAGTTGCCATAAGTACTATACGGATAAAAGAAGACATCTTCTCTCTTTCGAAGTTGGCGATTATATTTTCTTGAAGGTTTCCCCTAAGCGAGGCATCATGCACTTTGGCAAGAAGGGAAAGCTTTCTCCTTGTTTATCGGTCCATTTTTTATTCTTGAAGCCGTAGGAGAAGTGGCTTATCATTTAGCTTTACCGTTTCAATTGTTGAGCATTCATCCCATTTTCTATGTTTCTATGTTGAGGAAATACATTCGGGATCTGTTGCATGTAATTAATTTCGACGACTTGCATGTTGAAGAAGGCGTATCATATGAAGTGAAGCCAATTCGAATTTTGGACTTGAAAGAGTAAACTTTGATATGGAAGTCAATTTGATTGGTAAAAGTGATATGGCGAAGTGGCTCAAGTATAAGGCCCCAAAATTTTTCGCCAACACTGTGGCATACTGTAGTGGCACTGTACAGCAATATTATGCTGTA